>JACVBY030000611.1:1763396-1976313 GCA_017589505.3 Metroxylon sagu | reverse complement strand
TATCTCTAGTATTCGTGCTAAGGGGTTTGAGGCGGTGACATTGTTTCCAATACTGCAAAGAAGTTAAGTATTCAAGTTAGATCGTATGTACATGATCAATTTTTTTTTATATTTAGAAACTTTTAGAAATATAAAGGAAGACTCCCACTATTTTCACGGAAGGCTCACACACTCTCCCAGGTGGAGATGCGAGAACCCCTACGTGACTAGGGTTCTTGGTGGGTATTGCGGTACGATCCAATATGAGGCATCCCTCACCTAATAGTTATTGGATCCTTCTATACCTTCGGATCGGTGGACAACTGCTTGTCCGGTTACATCTTATGTACGATCTGTGCAACCCTTTGGTCTCTAAGTTATATGGGCTCACCTAACAGTTATTGCCCATACTTCTTAGTTGAGGCAAACCCAATGTTCATGCTAGATTTAGTTGTCATTAGGACTCTCACCTAGCAGTTATTGGGCCCTAACCCCAATAAATTGTCCATATGAACTAGGCAGGGATTGGAGGATCAGATCCACCTGCAAATCCCTACTAATGGATATGCCCAGCTTCTCAAGCTGTTCTATGTCCTTGATCATTGCTAAACAATGATCATGGAAGAATTGCCCTTCGCTCATCTTGGTGTTGAATAATCTTCTTGACACCTCGAATCGTGCTGTGCGACTCTGCTCACCATACAACTTTTGCAGATGAGTCAGTATCGCCATAGCAATTGACATATCCTCATGTTGGCTTTGTAATTCATTATTCATGGATGCCAACATGTAACACCTAACCTTTGTGTCATCGTCCTGCCACTTCTCAAGTGCTGTCCTCTGTTCAGAGGTAGGATGAGCAGTCAATGCGGAGGATCCTGATCTAGGACATAACTAAGCTTCTCTGAGTTGAGAACTATTCTCAGGTTTCTAAACCAATCCTTGAAGTTTAATCCGGTCAGATGGTTTATCTCTAGTATTCGTGCTAAGGGGTTTGAGGCAGACATTGTTCAATACTGCAAAGAGTTAAGTATTCAAGTTAGATGTTATACATGATTCTTTTAAATATAAAAGAAGACTCCCACTATTTTCACAGAGCTCACACACTCCCCCGTGGAGATGCGAGAACCCCTATGTGACTAGGGTTCTTAGTGGGTGTTGCGGTCTGATCCAATATGAGGCATCCCTCACCTAACAGTTATTGGATCCTTCTATACCAGATCAGTGGACAACTCTTGTCCAGTACATCTTATGTACGATGCAACCCTTTGGTCTCTAAGTTATATGGGCTTACCTAACGATTGCCCATACTTCTTAGTTGAGGCAAACCCAATGTTCATGCCAGATTTAGTTGTCATTAGGACTCTCACCTAACAGTTATTGGGCCCCAACCCCATCTAAAACTAGCTACATCTCATGTATAGTAGGTATGTTTGAGAAATACCGGTGCAATTAAACCACTGTAACCAGTCGAGAACAATCAACACCGATAAAACCCCACATACCTAGAACAATGGAAGACTGCAGACTCAATATTGAAATGGGGAGGTTTAGGTTCAGTTTTCGAATTGAATTGGTCAGCACAGCTCATGTCTGACTAACCCAATTCTAGTCAGCCCAACTCTTGCTTGACTTAATTAAGGAAAAGTCAACACATCTTATATTTGACTTACCTAGTTAGTATGGGTGAAGCCAGATCAACAAATAATTTTATTCACTTAAGACCATCCTACAATGGCCAGGTAAGTAAGATTGATGGGGTCCTATTTAACTTACCTTAGACACCAATCAAAATTAGTCAGGTAAGTGAACGGAGCAATTAAGAACCATCGATCGAGACTTGCCTTAGACACCAAAGTAGTTTAGTCGAATAGAATAGACTATCTATTGATCCAACCTTAACCGCAAAGCCAAAATTGGTCTTGACATGATAAACTCATGTTGAAATGAGTCGATTTATCCTTTGAACGTTTAGAAATGATTTTGGACCCAATCTGACCTAATCAGTTTGCCCAAAATCGATCAGGGTTTAACTACGATCTATCGAGGTAACCTTAAACTAAGCCATGTCCTTAGACAATTTCACCCATATTAAATCATGTGATATTCAATTTTTAAAACTTTTAACATTGAATTCCATCATGATTTAAGTAAATATGGCAAGAAAACAATTTCTTTATCAATTTATCTAGGTGCCATAAGATGTTTGATAGATTATTAATTAAAGCGAGTTTCAAACATATACTTATATTATCATAACTTGCCAGAAAATTAATCTATATCAACATATGCTTTATTTCATAAATCAAGATAAAAGAATCTGATATGATCATGCAGTATCCATCCAAGCAGGCTCTGATACCACTTGTAGGACCGGATTGATGAATAAGATAGGTACACATACTATCAGTATCTTGTAGCGGAAGAAATGATTTTAAATTTTTAAATTTGGGTAAATAAGTTTTAAATCACATATAAAACTTATTTACTCAGAAATGGCATGATCAAAGATTAGATCTGATGCGGCAAAAATTTAAAGATAAATTTTTTACCTCGTTAAGTTAAAATATGCAACTAGAATTTACCCTGTCAGATCATTAGGTCCCGAACTAGAGCCGTTCACACGTCCGGCCTCTATGAATATCCACACAGGGATGAAGACTCCTCAGAATAGATGGATCACCGGGTGCTAGCGCCTTACAGATCCTTTTGATGAAGATGGTGTAGCAAACTCTTTGTTGAATCAGCCTTCTTGTGCTTGATCTCCTTAACAGGAATTTATCACTTGTTTTTGCCCAACTAGATTTAATATAAGGTGGAAGAATAGAACAACAAAGACTTCTCTAAGCCTATGCAAAGCCTTAGGCCATATAAGATGGACATGTTCATTGGCTTTCTCCTCTTCTTTCTTTTCAGGCTAAGGACCCTTTATATAGACTTTCAAGAGTAATCCAAAAGTCTTCTCTCTTTATGAAGGCCATTAATGTTACAATTAATTCTTTCTTAGCCCAAAAGTCTTCCATCATAATAACTATTAATGCTACAATTAATTTTTTTTAGTCCAAAAGTCTTCATCATAATAGCTATTAATGCTACAATTAATTTTTCCTTAGTCCAAAAGTCTTCCATCATAATAGCTATTAATGCTACAATTAATTCCAAATAGTTTAAAAGTCTTCTATTATTATGGCTATTAATGAAAAACAATACAAAGGCTATCTTTTTATTATGAAGACTATTAATGACAATTATTATTTTAGAATTTAAAGAGTCAAAACCCTTTATATATTCCCACATTTAATGAATCGATGAGTTTTCTATCATTTCTATACATTAAATGAGAGATTGAATTTAATGTACATTAACCACTTTAGGAAGACCAAGAGTCTCAATCCACTAGTACTCTACATCCAGGGTCAAATTTAAATCCAATTGGAATGGATTTTGACTCTGAGTTGAATCTCATCACATGAGACTCAAACTAAAGTTCCAATTGAGTCTTAGACAACTCAAATCAACCCTAAATGTATTTGGTTAAAGCTAATTAGACATTCTAAGGAGATAGAAAACAATTCGATCTAATCGAATTGGGTCAGCAGTGATGCTATCAGGCCTGGTTGCTAACAGTTAGCAATCCATCTTCAAAGAACTTGATCCAAAATACTAATCAAATTAATGTAAGGATCAAAGTAAGGAATTCAGCCCCTATTGTGTGTGACCCCATAGGTTCCAATCTGTCTGGTAGTGAGAATAATCCCTAATCAGCATTAGGGTTGCACCAAAACTTCTTCAGTGGGTCGAAACTATTTCGACTCAACTCATAACTTGAAATCGACGATCCTAATTGATTCCAAGTGAACTTCTCACAATCCACCAGTGACACCTAGCAGTATGTAGTGGCAAACCAGCAGGTTAGAAAAGAACCAAAATGCAGTTACCGTGTAGTATAATCCTTCTATCAAGAGTCCCAACAGGGTGCTAGGTCAAGGATAACTCGTCAAACCCTAAGCACCGGTCATATGCAATATTTATTTGACTCGAGTTCAACTTATGATTCCAATGGAAACTCCTTTCCATTATCACTTGCCGTGGCCACGGGCTCATGAACTCAGTCTCCTAAATAGCATATGACTTCTCCCTATCTACTAGGGCTGATAGATTCCTCATGAATACTCCTTACTCTTATATTACGATCACTGCAACCAATATACATAACAAAGTCCTTAATGCCTAAGAGGATCAAGGTAATATGCAGTCAAACTACAATGACCCTAGTGTGAGTAACCGAAGTACTATAGGTCAAGGACCACTTACACTACTACATTGCCGAGAAGTCATTGACGAGTGAGTAGTCATCCTACTGATTTCTCGTATGGTCATGCTCGGTACCGATGTTAAATATCTACCAGCATTCTTGCCTTGGTATCTCATACCTCATACTAGAGACTCGTATCAAGGCGATCCATGCTCCAATCTAATCGGATCGATCACCATCCTTGTGATTGATCAATTGATTGAGAGTGTTTAGGAGTTAATCTATTATGACATGTGTCTCAAATTTTCAACTCTTGAAAATACATGTCATTGTCCATCAACCCCAAGGACGATACATGACACATTAACATGTATGAAAAATGCCCAATTTTATTAATATAAACATAATCATGTAAATGAAAGTTTTGGAACAATATATAATGTGTACACCAATAATTGGCTCTTCAGGGCACACATCTAACAGTGGCATCATTTCACATGCATTCCCTTGTAATGACAAGCAACTCTGTTTCCCAGCAAAAATAGAAAGCATAGTTTTGGTGAAAGCTTGTGTCTTCAAATTTCTCCTGAAAAAAAAAAAAAAAAAGAAAAAAGCTGCCTTCAACTTTGACTTCATAGCAATCCATCGTAAGTAATGGTAGTAACATATGGTTGTTGTATGGCAATTGATGCCATCAAAACCATGGTGTGAAAGAAAGAAAATGTAAGCTAAAGATGGATGAATGATTTATGACTTGCCAGCTTATTTTGATAATTTTCCACTCATTTGCCCACATTATGTTTGTTCTAGCATGCGCTTATACATGAAGTCTGCAACAAGATTCTTTAATAAAACAGGAGACAAGAACAAAAAGACAATCAAATTCTAACGAAAGAAAAGTAAAAAATAATGAGTAAAAACATGAAACTGCGCACTTAAGGACCTTCAGAGCTCTCAGCTCTCGACTCAAACCAGCTAAGCCATCGCAGCATAGCAAAATATTAATTAATACGACAGAAGGCATAACTAGAGAAAGCAAAAGAAATAGAATACTACTCGATTAAGAACTTAGGTGGCATAACAAATAGCACATAGAAACTAGACATCCTTGTTCACATCAAGTCCATGGTTGGCTCCCAGCAATTTCATAGAAAAAGAAAAGGAGAAAAAAAATTAAAATTTAATGTGTACAACATAAAATTTTCGCTAAGAAATGAGGTTGCAACTTGGTAGGTTGAGTCAAGTTGAGGGGACGAACATTGATGCAACCCAACTTCTAAATCTCTTCACCATAAGCCTGCTTTTGACCTAATTTAGTCTCATCTTCGACTAAATTTAGGTTAGATTGAGCTAGATGAGTTAGGTCATGTCAAGTTGAGTAGGGTTATGTTATGTCGATTAGATTAATTGAGGTTGATAGGAATCTGAAAATAGAAAAAAAGAATTGAGATATTTTAATTAGATAAATTATTGTCAAATTGAAACCTAATCATTGTATAGAAATTTAAGTTGTTTACTTTTTATATATTAGGTTAGATCGGATTAAGTCGGGTTGGATGGAGTTGGTCAGGAAAGATTTAGTTAGTGTCGAGTTTGATTGGGTTGAAGATCAACCTTAACCTGGCCTACCTTAGATGAAGTTGAAGTATTGGGTCCAAATCTACTTAGAGGAAGGGTTAAGCCTAATACGTGTTACACCTACCAATGCCAATTAAACCATTTCGCTCACCATACGTGAGTGATAACAGCCTCTGGTGAGAGGGCGGCAGCAGCGCGAGGAACAACTATGGTGTTCAGAGTCGAAAGGTCAAGCAGCAATGGACGGAGACTTGGTAAAAGAGGAGGTCAAGGCAATGGAGAAGGGGGGGTATAGCTAATCTTGTGGTCCCAGGGAGCAGCCCAGTGAAGGGAGAGGTTGAGGCGGGTGCGGTGGTGGGAGGGGGCGCTGCCTACCTCGAGCCATCGGGTGGCAGCGCGTGGTAAGTTAGCGGAAGAGAGGGTTGGGAGGCGGAAGGGGAGCGACGAGACTGGATTACAACGGGGAAGAAGAGAACGGGGAGAAAAGAGAGGGCTGGGAGAGAGTTCATATAATCCAATACATAATGTTCTTTATGCACTTATCTCTCTCTCTCTCTCTACAGCGCAGCTTAGAAAACTTTTGCTTAAGAGAAAGTTAAGATATTTATTTGATTATTCATTAGCAGCAAACTACACATGAAAAAGTACTTGTTAGAAGAGGATAGTCTATTCCTAATGGTTGTGTTCTATGTAAAGTTAATAAACAAACATTGAATCATCTGTTCGTCTAATACTTATTTTCAAGGAAGATGTTAACACTCTCTAGCTAGATATTTTGGGATGTGTAGAGTGCCAACAAATATTCAAACCTCTGATTTGAATGAAGGAGGAAAAAAGTGCTAGCAAGTCAAAGAAAGTGCTCGGATTAATTAGTTATGGCATCCATATGGCATGTGTGGAATGAAAGAAATTCTAAAATTCTTCATGATTAAAAAGAGTTACAATCCTCTATCATTCATAAGATTATGGTAACCTTTTTATGTGAAGAACCCTTAGCCTAAAAAGTAGATGGATATGCATAACAACTCTTGTAATATGCTATCTTCTCTCCTTTTTACTTTTTTTATGTAATAATTTTAATAATATTTATTACAGGAATCCTTCTCCCTCACTTTTCATTAAAAAAAAATTCTAATTAAAAATTCTATACACTAACGAGATTCTATCAACTTCTCTTTTCTCATCAAATTAAGCTAACTCTTGATAGGCATTATTTTAGCTCATCGATCTCACATAATAGAAAAATCATACATAAAAAATTTGCTATCAATTGTTTGGTTAACTTGTTTTAAGGAAAAATAGTATTTTTTTTTTTTAAAAAAAAAGGAGACAACACTCCACGTTTCGTAGTAACTTATCGTTTTTGATACAATAGTTTGAAATAATAATATCATAATAATTATAGCAATATTGAACATTTAAAAGTTATTTTTTAATATATCCAATGACCAATATAATCATCATGAAAGTTGACAAGAATTTTAGTTGGGAGCACTATGTCAAGGTAATGTACTATTTAATCTTGATTTTTATTTTATGGTGTTTGATCTCTTGGACATGCTAGGCATTATTGAAATTATTTAATTTAGTTGATTGATGAAATGAGGCAGCTAAATATATGAGAAAAATGTAAATACATAAGCTATTTTAATGAATTTTGAGCCGCATAGGAGTATCATAACATGATTACACTTTATAGAGTAGAAAATAATTAATATTTTAATTTTATTATAATAATTATACATATTATTTACATAAAATTAGAAAATAAGGTTTTTAATTCACTCAAAATTATCAAAACTTATCCAAATGTATAATGATAGCTAGTCATTTCTAATAATTTACATGAATGAATATCTAAAGAATAAAAAGAAAATATTTATTTTTATTTTTAAAAAATCATTTAATTGCCTCCATCATGGTAAAAATCCTTGTGTCACAACCATGGCATATATGCTCTCAATCCTTTCTCCTAACTTATTGTTTATGACAAGAAAATAAATGAAAGCCCTCTAGCCTCCTTTGTCACCCAATTTACTATTTGATCCACCACCCAAAGCAATAATTAAATTGTGCTGATCTAAGAGTATATTTCATATTGCTTTAAAAAATTACATATTTTTGCAACTTTTAAAATAAAAACTATTAAAAGAAAAATGAAATAAAATATTTTTAGAAGAAGTTAAGTTCAATTTCTGATTTTCTTTTCCTCCTTTTATAAAGCAAAGCAACACTAAATATGTTCTCTTAATAAAATGGTCGAGTTTTAAGAATCCCTATTAGCTGTTATCTTCCAAAGCGTCCGAATTCTTTTACCAATGCGGTGCTCTTGCTCTGCACCTTGTACATGATTGGTGCATTGTACCTTGTAGGTGATCGATACTTGTCAACCAAGGGCCATTGAAGTTAGGATAATAATTTATTGGTGGACTACTGGCTTTAAGAATAAGTACGTTACGATTAGGTTCAGGTGGTAAATAGCTGATCTAGGCCCATTTATTAATTAGGAAGTTCAAGTTTAGATTCTAAACTATTAAAGTTTTATTTAGATATCTTTAAATAATTGTTGGCCAACAATTACATTAGATAATTATTGATTGACAGATGAGATCAATAACTAATCTAAATATGACTTGTCTATTACATCAAATCATGGCTTGTTTAACCTCATTAAGATGTGTTTAATTTGTTTCGAATGTTGGATGCAGAGCTAAGAAATTATTAAATTTTTTTCATAAATAATAATAATAATAATTAATCGAGATAATAAATATTAAGATAAGATAAAAATGACAAACTTGGATGGAGGTGTGTTAGATTATATCTTGAGAACTAATTTTCTCTCTTTCGTACTAATTATAGGTAAATTGTTCTTAAAATACAATGATCTGTTTCGATTCGATTCTCCTATTATAAGTATAATTGTATGAAGATGCAACCCAATAGATGTGAGAAGAATTAAGAGTTTTAAAAAAAAAAATTTAAAAAATAAAATAATATTGAAAAGTTGTTGGATTTTTGGTCTTGGACCAATGGTGTATTCATAGGATTAGTTCAATGGCTCTGCTACATTGAAAAAATTATGAATCATGCACCACATGATTCCTTTCAATGTGCAAGCCACGTGATAGCTTGATTTACATCCTTCATGAATTTTTCTTACCATTGGTGAAAATCCATGAGCACGACCTCTTAATGGTTCAAAATTTTTCTTTTAAAATTGATTTAATTTTTATTTTCTTCCTTTTAAAATATCTCTTATCACGCAGATCAAATATTTTAAAACTTTTACAAAATTATTTTTTTATTCAACTTAAAATGTACTTAATTTGGTTTAATCTATCTAGCTTAAACTATTTTTAATTGATTAAATTCTTATTTAATTTATTTAATTTGATTTAATTCATTTAATAAAGAGGTTATAGATGGTACAGTTATTAGGAGCCGGCTAAGAATTGATGGGAGCAAGCATGTCCAACTACTCTACCGTTGAGGGGCCAACCGCTATCACCAGTCTTCAACAACTGTGCCAAAACACGGTCGAAGTTGAGCTTATATTTGAATATTTAATGAATCGATAGGAATTGGATTGAATAATTTTGCCCTGATCTTTATTCAATCTTAGCTGATTGCTACTTTTAATAAACGTGCTTTCTATTGGGACAAAGTGGGTCAAGAAACTTTTTCTACTTTGTTTGCGGAATTGGTGGCAATCGAGGGCAATTAATAGGATCGCTTATGCCCGCTGGGAAGTTGGACTTCAATGCACTTCTTGATGGGAGATTGATTTGTTACCTGGATGGGTCTTAACAAGATTCTGTCACTGTGATCAAACCAAAGGCGAGTTGGGAGAGGATCACGTCAAGATGAACACTTGGGATTTTGCCCATCCCTCGGGGCTGATGTGATGCATATAAGCGGAATGAGTACCAGCTGCTTGACGAAATGCGCAGTTAGTAGGAGAGAAGATTGAAGCCAAAGAGCTGTCAGGACGGTGAAGGAGTCCATAGCATAGTGTGTTTGAATGTGGCAGACTTGACAATATGATGGAGCGCAGAGCCATTGCTTCTTGGATAAGAAATGTGGGTCAAGGTTGGGTGATGACATCAAGGCAGGTTAGAACCTACATCAAATAACTTTTTTTCTGTATTATCTGGTTTTCAATTGTCATTTTCCAATTTTAATGTACTTCACATGGTAGACTCGTTATTCTTTTGTACTGTTATTTTCCATGTAGTTCTTGTTTGACATGCAGAGTCCATGATTAGATTTTGGATGGCTTCTTCTTTGTTTGTTTTAAATTGGATGATTGACATCAAGTAGATAAAATCCTCTGATAAGTAATTTTCATCCTGTTATGAGTGCTTGTTAATCTAATAGAGAATTAGGAGTTAGAAATGATAAATTGTCAACACATAACAGATGATATTATAAGAAAATGCATAAAAATTCATTTTTTAGTAAATTGTTTTTTTTTTTCCCTTGTGTTTTAGAAAAGGTGAAATTGGGAAGAAACGCTTCTAAGTCTTGGGAAGAAACTGCATGGAAGTCAAGTGAGAAGCAATAAACTTATGCTATCATGGTTGAATTTCCACTTTCCCATTTAAGAAGCAAAACCTGAAAATCTTCACAAAAATTAAGTTAAAAGATTTTGGATGTTAGGAGGTGCCAAGGTGCATAAATTTTGGGTGATTTTTTTTCTCCAATGTTTTATATTGAGATTTTTATCTCTAAAAGCCCCAGAATGCTCTTCTTCATCCAATAACTGTTCAGCACGTGGACTTTTAGTGAACTCTTGTACTTATCATGCCACCTTTTCTTCCTATTGCACTTGACTGCCTCAATTTAAATTTTGCGGATGATTATTCTAACTTTAGTAGCTTCTTGATTAACTCCAAATTGTGCATTTCCAATGATATAACTATTTCTCATGCATCATAGCAATCATGTGCAACCTCTATACACCTTACAGAAGGATCTGAGAATATCAGCTTTTTTTGCAAATGTCAATTTGCTTGAAGGCATAAGCAGTCACTCCAAGATTGCTATAATCCTTTATCTTATTATTCACAATCTTCCAGTGATAAATCCAGTGTATTCTCTGTCCTACCAAATGGAGTATCTAGCACTTGAACGAACCTTTAGGTTTTCTGATCACTTGAGCTTATTTTGGCTATTTATCACTTGTCTTTGATGTTTTATATTACTTTCTTAAATTAGGAAATTAACTCTTTCACATTCTTCGTTAGTATGATCAGTTCTTATATATAGCTATATTATTTAGGGCCGCCTGCAAAACAGATATAAAAACAATTGTTGCTGATTTTTTTGATGATGGAGAAAGTAGTAAAAAAAAGACTCATCATGAAAGAAATACAACTGTTCATATGATAATAATGGAAATAACAGAACAACTGATAAAATAGTCACCAACCCAAAGACATGTAGAACCAGACTCTATGATTTCCTTGGCCCCCAAGTACACTTAGATCCAAATAGATTCCATTGAATCCATGGTATGCCATCATACCATTATTTCGGGCATACCATACCATACTGGTATTATATCGGTATCATTACGAGGGGTGTACTGACACTCGATATGCCTCCTGTACCGAATGTATCAAGCATATCATTTAGAATTTTACCAATATGTCCCTCAGTATCGAGACAACAAACTATGTTTGAATTTAAAGACTTTCAAACCCAAGAAATCAAATAGTGTGGAAGAAAATAGCATCACTTTGGCATGATTGGCAAATATGCTGCCATTATCCCAGCATTCCCATTATTGGATCTGTGTTAGCATCAGCCAGAGTTTTAATCCTTGTGCAGACTACATCCATATTAAATGTAAGTTAGATTAAAAAGGAGAAAAAAGGGGCTAAAGTATTAATGGGAAGCAAAAATGGTGATTATCTTTTAAAGTCAAATAAGTATGGAAATGTGTGTAAAAAGGAGTAAAATAGGAGCCACGGCAAGATCAAGAGAGAAACATTAGAAATAGATAACATCAGTAAAAGATAAATGCATAAGAGATTGTTTAGTCATAATCATTTTTTTAATATTTACTATAATTTATATTGGAATCAAGGTCTTTAAAACCCACCTGAACGAGATGGCATGAGAAATACCATACCATTCTGGTAGAAAAGTGGCACTGGTGCATGGTGTATTGGTATGGGATGCAGTCCTGTACTTTGTGTCGGTGACTGATATTGTACTGCTTTTTCCAAAAAATCCATGTGCACTCTGGTATTGATTTTTAAAACCTTGATTAGAATGAATTTTATGAATGGAGTTTCACTTAAACCTACTAATAAACCTACTAATAAACCTACTAATAACAGTTTTGTTGGAAATGATTCCCACACCCCCAAGCCAAACATGCTCTTTTTAATGTATTATAGATATGAAGTAATATCATCACTATGTTATTTCATTGCATACCTTATTTTTTAGGATAAAATACAATTTACTTTTTGTGGTTTAAGTGCTACCAAATTGCACCCATGTGGTTTAAAATGTTATACTTAACTACCATGTATTTTAAGCACTATCAAATTATCCCCATATGGTTTGATATGTTACACTTAACTGCTATATGTTTTAAATGCTATTAAATTGTACTCGTGTGAAAGTGTGGGCACATTAAGTAAAGTTTGAGTAAGTTTAAAACGCATGAGTAGTTAAGTGTAATATTTCAAACTTTATAGGTACAATTTGATAGCATTTGAAATAGATAGTAGTTAAGTGTGACATGTTAAACCATATGATGCAATTTGATAGTGCTTAAAACACATGGTAGTTAAGTATAACATTTCAAAACACATCGGTGCAATTTGATAGCATTTAAAATACTTGGTAATTAAGTGTAACATGTCAAACAACATTATAGTAATCTGTATTTTATCCTATTTTTTTATGGGATCATGAAGATTGATTTGATTCATGAGTGAAGAACAAAAATTAAGTTTTGTGAAAGTGAGTTCTGTAGTTTAGTTTTGTGAATAACGTGTATTGTCCTATTAGGTGAAGTCTTGGTATGGTGCTTGCTTTTCTATTATGATAGCTATGCTTCAATTTGAAGTTTTACTCCTGCAAATGTGCGCATCACTAAAAAATCATGCTATGGTTAAAGTTTGGTTGTTTTCTAAAAGATTTTGTCAACTAATGGTGTTGAAGGTTTAAATCCTCGATGCTAGGACATGTAGATAAAGCAAACAAACAACTGCAGATATTCTTGTTGAATGCAGTCATGACAGCTTCAGGACACTATTTTAGGTTTTACTTGACATACTTCAAACAGACTATGACCTTTTGCAAATTCAGCAAAGAACAATTTAGAATTAAAACAGTTCAAAGGACAAACAAAAGCTGTAGAAATACTTAGTCAATGCAGTCACATACCTGACAGACATGTTACAGACCTTCTGTAAATTCAACAGGCAACAACTTAGCATTTAAGCTATTCTACATCAATTCCAATAATGCAGAAAAATTTCTGCACACTTATAACAACACATCTGAGGGGGAAAAGAACATTGAAAAGATAACAGAGCATTTCTGAAACATGTCTTCAATATGATGTGTCTTTAATTGGCTGAAGCTTATAGTTGGACATCTCAAGAAATATATTACCTGAGCTTCTGCTTTAACCTGGACAACAATTTGAGGTGAAAGCTAAAAGGCACCCAAAGGAGATCTAGAAATTTTTGTTATGCATTGTATAAAGAAATAAATATTAGGAAGCATTAATAAATATGTGACTTGTTAATTACCTTCCATTCTATAAAAAATAACAACAAATTAGAAGCATGAAGTGATAATTTGAATTGTTCATTATGGCGTGGAATATGTCTTTGTTAGCAATTACCTTCCCTACAATATCAATTGCATGCTCTGTTATTGCTTTGATGTTATGTGGAAGGCTTTTTGAATTGTAGCAATATAAATTTGTAGATGTCGATGTTGTTGTATGTACAAATTATTCAGAAAATTTGATTTTAACATTACCATTGTCATTAGCTGTAAGCAAGGGAGTATATATCATACTTTAGTAAATCAATCATTTTACTTGTTGTTTGTGTATCAGAACTTTTAGTTTAGTTCACAAAGTTATTCCATGCAAATGAAATAAAACTTAAGTTATACCAATATAATATGAGTTTTGGAGAGCATCAAAGCACTTAAGCTGATATGTTCCAGCACAAGCTTTCTAGATATTTATGTAAACAATATAGTTCCTGAAAAAAAGTCAAATAAAGTTAAAGCAGGTAACGAAGCCACCAGCAGTCTAAGGTATGAAATAACTTTGGAAGTATTCATCCATGAGTATTTATGTAAATAAGTAAAAGCCCATGCTTGACCATTCTGATCGATGCCAGAATATTTTTGGAACATTTTAGAATTGTGAAACACTCAGCTAAAATTTTTAGCAAAGCATTCCTTGCTGAAGCTTACAAGGTGTTTGCTTGAAGAGTATCACTTCAAGAAGAAAAAGAAGGTCAAATAAAACTGAAGCAGTTGATATAGCTTTCAGCAATTCGACTGTGGTATAAATTTATATAATATGATGAAGTTGTATATGAAGCATTGTGGAATACCAGCATCTGAGATTGAACCTGAAAGTCTCCTTGCTTGCATTGAGAGCAGGAGTGCGACTATGTGGAGCCAAGTCTTGTTGGTAATAAGTCCTGTGCTTAGCCATGTTGATTATGTTTCTTTCTTTCTTTTGTAAAGTAAAATGCATGACTATTTTGAAGATGCATTATGGTCAGAAGGGAAACTATAGAGTTGGGTGCATATTTAAGAAAGTTGAAGCAATATATGCAACATGTTTGATTAAATACAGATTAAAAAGACAAGAGTTTACACCCATATCCAAATTCAAAGATAGGGTTGTGAAATGAAAATCTGAACCTTTGGATGTGATCTGCGGTACTTAAAATGCCCATAGGCAAAATTTTCATATTGTCTTGGAGGCCCCTCACCTTTGTGCCAAGTCATGCTTAGAGATCTAATGGTACAATTCAATGTTCCAGTTTTAATATGACTTGATGCATAGGCAAGATATGTATATTGACTTTTTGTTAATAGGCATTCTGAACCTTGTAAATCATATTCATTGGTTTAGATTTTCATTTTGCAACCACTATCTTTATATTCATATGTGTAAAGTTCTCATTCAGCCCTTGTATATTATAACTCTACTTACAAGCAACCACCTTAATGTTGATAGAAATAAGACCACGGCGGTCACAGAAAATTAAGAAAAATAAATAAATATAAAGATAGTCACCAGATAAATATTTTGACATCCTAACTTCGGTATGCATGCGAATGGATTTCTAACTTTAGGACAATCTCATTTATTGTGATATTGGATTTGAAATATACCTTCTAAATGATCTTTAGATGTGATATATTTAAGAAACAACCACTGACCCTACCTGAGCCTCCCCATGAGCATCCAAAAATGTTCTCTTTTCGGAATAATGAATTAAGCGAAAAATGCCCTCCTTTTCTATTCAAAATTTACCTTGTGATCACCAAGTTTGATATTTTCTAGATGCTTTTTTCCCCTACACTTTCATTTTGGACTGGGTACTCACAAAATGCAAACACAGTTTAATCTTTACAAATATATGAGAACAAATGGCAACATGTGATACATAGAAAAGGAAGATATTGGTACTCACCAGAATCACTTGTTGGAACTCCTCAGTTCTTTCAGCACTTAATATGTGGTTAAAGTTCTTCGTACAGTCGATCTTCATCACGATAAGATCTTACTATTGGAATGTGGTTCACTTTTGGACTATCTGCCCCTTCATGTCTCCGTAGACTTTGGACAAACGCTTCAGGCATATCAAACAAGTAGAGCTCTTTGAGGTTAATTAGTTGCTCAATGCCGAGGGGTACCACCATCAACTGGACGCAATGCCTAATACACATCTTTTGAAGATTTGGCATTGCTCCATCTAGTATTACATAATTCAAATTATCCAACTGTTCTAAATCCAAAATTTTCAGCTTTTGAAATCCTCCTTTTTGACAACATAATTGAGCACCATCATATGCACGGATAAGTGTGAGTTCTACCAGATTTGGAAGAGCTTGAAGAACTCCGAGTTCTTTCAGTTTAGACCATCTGAGGCGCATCCTTACAAGGTTTTGAAGGGAAGAAATCCAATTTGGCAAAGTCTGCAAAGGACCTCTCAAATATAGACGTTGTAGATCTGGCGGGGGAGTTCTTAAATATTGTAGATCAAGAAACTCATCCATTCCAATTGATGTCACTGAGATGGAGCGAAGGTTGTTCATCCTCTCAATGGAAGCACAAAGGTTTAACCCATCTTCTCTTCTCAGTTTCACTATGCCCAACCTCCTTAGTTGAGTTAGGTGTCCGAGTTCTCTAACTATGCCACTATCTTGATTCGCCTCAATGTATGTGAGCTTCTGCAAATATCTTAATCTGCCTATCCCTTGAGGCACCTTTACACCTTTTGTATAATGGAAAGTTGGGTGGCGGCCGGTGTAATAGTGATATGCAAGAAGATGGCGTAAATTTTGGAGTTTAAGGATCTCTGTTGGCAATTCAGAAACATAGGTGGCCTTCAGATCTAAAGTTTGTAGGTTCTTAAGCTTTCCCAAGGATTTTGATAGCTTGTTGATCCTTGTATTTCGCAAACTCAAGTACCTCAGGTGGAGGAGCTTCCCGAATTCCACTGGAAACCTCTCAATCGGCGCACCCTCCAAATCCAAGACCTTCAATAATCTAAAGCGATCACCAAACATGGAAGAAGCTGACAGGGCATTAACACCAAACATGAACAAAGCACGAAGATGAGACAAGCTTGTATTTTGTAGAACATCCTCACCGGTGTTATGTATGGATAGGCGCCGAATCCTTCCATGCATATGTGCTTTCTTCCTAACAAGGGATGTGCTGAAATTCTCCTCCTTGGATTTCAAGAGGATAATCTCATGTATAAGATCATGTACTCGACAACTTCGTACTCTTCCATAATCATAACACTCTGCCACTTGAACCATTCTCCGATCAATGAGGTCGTTGAGATAGTCCACTGCAACATTCTCCATTGTTTCACCTTTATCTCTTTCTATAAACCCTTCAGCCATCCACAGTCGAATCAAAGTGATGCGCTTGACTGGATAATCCTTGGGGAAAATGCTAAAATACAAGAAACAAGACTTAAGGTAGTGAGGCAAATCATTGTAGCTTAATAATAATATTCTCTTGATAGGTTCAAGTTTAGGATTGTTGGCTAATTCTGCATGGAGATTATCTCTCAATGTCTTCCATTCGAGAACACTACTCTCTTTTTTGGATAGGAGTCCAGCTATTGCCACAATTGCAAGAGGCAATCCGTCACATATTTTGACAATATCCCGGGAAATATCTTCGAGCTCTGGTGGGCAGGCTCCCCCTGGGATGGATCGAAAAGCCTTCTTGCAAAACAGAGACCAAGCCTTTGTTGGAGGTAGTGGTTGAAGATCGTAGACATGACCGCATGTTTCAAGGCATGAGAGACCCACATCCCTAATTCGTGTTGTCACTAGAACTCTACTACCACAACCATTATCAGGTAATGCATATTTTAAACAATCCCATTCTTGTATGTGCCACAGATCATCTAAAACAACCACATACCTTTTATCCCGTAGGAAGTGGCGAAGTGTCTCTATCAGCTGAATCCCTTCCATTTCATCAATTCTTCTAGGAAGTAGTTCATTTCTTTCCTGGTAGAATTGGTTTATTATGCTTCTCAGGAGCTCATCAATTGTGAACAACTGTGTCACAGTAATCCAAGCATGACAACTGAACCATCCCTTCACTCTTTCATGATCATAGACTTTCCTGACAAGAGTAGTTTTGCCCAAACCACCCATGCCAACTACTGAAATCACTTTCAGCTTTGATTCTCCCTTCACTAACCAGCCAATCAATTCCCCTCTAGGCTTTTCAATGCCCACTAGTTCAGCTTCCTCAATAAAAAGAGCAGCCATGTGACAATCATGCAATCTATCTCTAGCAGCATTAGAAGTTCCATTGTCACTAATATTGACAGCATACATATCTTTTCTCAGTGAGATGTTATGGACTCGTATTTTGATTTCTTGTATTGCAGTAGCTATCCGATGGCGAGTACTCAGATGCTTGATGCAGTGGACACTTGTATAAAGGAAGCCAACAAATCCTCGCCCATGAGGCTGGTTAAAGTGGAGCATGAACTCATCGAGAACATCCTCAATGTCATATGCTATCTCTCGTACTTGATTCACCCAAGTTCTCATGCCGCTACCATCTTCTCTGGCATCTGCTTCTCTCAAAAATGATTTTATGCTCTCAAGCTCATCTCTGATATCTTTGACTCCTGTGTCTACCCCTCTCAACAATTGCTGTTCTTTCACAAGCAAAGAGTCCAACTTCTGGAGTGCAAATTGTAAAGCACTGGTAGCCATTATTGCTCTCTCTCTCTCTCTCTCTCTCTCTCTCACAATTGTATGTTGGACCAGGGGCTTTTCAGAAACCTCTCTTTACGAATCTTCATATATTTGTGTCTGCATGCCTCTCACAATGATATGTAGGTAGGCAGCTTTCTCAGGATTAAATGATCTTAATGATGTCATTGGTGAGATGATACAAATTTGAGGAAGCTTCCTTGAAAGATTCCTTCCGACTTTTTATTTGAACTGTCCAAGCTTGGTTGCTAATGCTAATTTACAACTCTTGACAATGCTTGCAGAATTCTTTATTTTGGCAAGATAAGGTTTTTAGGCCTATGTTATCTCTTTGCTACTCAAAAGGTTTCAGTTCCTGCATCAGCTCCACGTATTAATTTGATTTCTTCAATGAAGCATGTCATATCAACTAAGTCAATTCATACTTTGCCTTTGAATAATCCAATCCTTCAAGTAGGTCTGTATTATTTTAACGTATTTTAAGGTATTCTAAGTGCAACCCCGACTGGTACTCTCTATCTGCTCTAGGCGGTCCATCCTTCCAATGTCTGCTTGTGAAAGAAAAATTGACGCTTTTGGATTGTGGGATTGGACCTTTCAATAATTGACGCTAACTTAAGGCTGCTTTTGAATTGTGGGATGGGATTGGATTGGATTGGATTGGATTAGATTGGATTAGATTAGATTGGTTTCCAATCCAATCCAGCGTTTGAGAAAGGAGAGGGAGTTGTATACCATAGGCCCTAACAAAATATTGGTTTGGTGTGTCTAAAAAGCTGGATTGTCAAACCCAAAGGAGGGCTTGGGATTGGGAAGCCGGTGGGATTGGATTAGCAATCCAATCCCACGTCAATCCAAGATGGGTACCAAATACGCCCTAAATGTTGTTCAGAGATGAAGGTCCCTAGTTATAATGAATCCTAGGGCCTTGTCACAGTTCGATTTAATTGACAATCTGTAATCCCCCAAATATAAAAAAATATTAAAATAATAAAACGATCGGCATGGGTGCACGACATGCGGCGCGTTGCATGCGCGCCAGTGCGCACACCCACGCGCGCGCACGTGGGCGCAGAGGAGGGCTGAGCCCTCCCCTCGCTGTAAGAAGGGAGGACTATGCAGGTCCCCTCCGTCTCTGCCCTCTTCGCCTGTCGCCGTTGTCGCCCCTCCGATCGTCTCCGTCGCCTTGCCGCCGACCAGGTAAACCCCTCATTGGCGAGGAGAGTTGAGAGAGATAGAGAGAGAGAGCGGAAGAGAGGAAGGAAGAGGACCGCCGGATGGCCCTCCCCTGACGCGGGAGCCGAACCGACTCCCGCGCTTGGTTCGGGCTCGGCGGCATTCCCGCTGGCTCGCTGGGCCCAGGCTACGGGCGGCAGCCCCCACCGGTGCTAGGGCGGCGTCTGGTGGGGTCCGACTGGCAAGGAGGGAAAGGGGGAGGGCCGCCGGATGGCCCTCCCCTGGCACTTGGTTCGGCCCTCCCCTGGCACTTGGTTCGGGCCCGGCAGTGTGCCCGCCGGCTCGCCGGGCCTGGGCTGCAGGTGGCGACCCCCATCGGCGCCGGGGCGGCGTGTGGGGTCCGACCGGCCGTGCCATCGGAAGGGGGAAGAAGAGGGAGAGGGCCGAACGACCCTCTCCTGACGCCGGAGCCGAACCGGCTTCCACGCTTGGTTTGGGCCCGGTGGTGTGCCCACCGGCTCGCCGGGCCTAGGCTCTGCCCGGTAGCCCCAATCGGTGCCGGGGTGGCGTCCGGTGGGGTTCGGCTGGCCAGCGGAGGCCGACCGTGCCGCCGGCAAGGAGAAGGGGAACGGGAGGAAGAAGAGGAAGAAAGAAAAAAAAAAAGGAAAGGAAGGGGACGGCCACCGGTGGTGGTCGGCCTGGGGCCGGACGTCAGCGGTCAGCCAACCCCCGGGAAGGGCCAGCGGCGGCCCTAGGCCACCGGCCATTCTCAGCCCTTCCCTGATTCAGGTGAACCAGGGGTGAAAAGAAAGAAGAAGAGGACTGGGCCGGGTTCGGCCCAGTCCAGTAAGCCCGATTGGGCTTAATTCTCGGGCCCCAAATTAGGTCGGGCCCAATGAAAGAAAAATAGGACTTGGATCAGCTCTGATTCTAGTTTCTTGAAAAATTTTTATTTTCCTATTTGGGCTGATATATTTACAGATAATTAAGCCCCAAGTTGGGCCTAGGATTAAATTGGAATGAGTATTGGAGTCATTTTTGACACCCTGATTTGGAATTTAAAAAATCTGAAAAATTATGTTGTAGGTACCCAGGAGTCCAAATAGCTGATTTGCACCTTGGGATTAGCGTTGAGAGGTAAGTAAGCCAGTTATAATGATTTTCATAAATCATTATTAAATTATGCCATTATTGGAATAATGAAAATTATTTATGGTATTATTTGAAAAATGGTATTTGTGGTACCACATCCATGCAATGACTATTTGACTTGATTATTGCTAATTTCTATAAATTAAATTGGCATTTTATACATGTAATTGATTATGGACATGATTATTTGAAATTACCAATTTGGTAAAATGTGAAAATTATATTGATATATGTTTGCAGTAATGCATATAAATGATATTTGTGAATGTGCTATTATATGTCATCACGGTCCACATGATATGTTACATGACTCTGGGACCTACCTTCACATGAGGAATATGTGGAGAATACACATCCTTGGGATGTGATGTGACAGGATATGATATTATATGCTAAATGACTCCGGCACCCTTCCTCCACTGGGGGCGTACAGGGAGGTTACATCTTTGAGATGTTCTGTTACGTGGACGTGGGACATTAGTATAAAATGAGATTTACAGCGATTTAAAATTGAAATGATACTTTTGAAATCTTATTACATAATATCTGCTTCTAATTTATTTAAGCATGTGATTGGTATAATTTTATAATATGATGAAATGTTTTTAAATTTGGAAGCAGAACATGTATTTGATTCGTTAAAATCTTGAAATGGCTATATTATGTTACAATAAGCTTACCTACTGAGTGTGAGCTCATTTAAATCTTACAATGTTTTTCAGAGCCACAAAATTATCAAGGGCAACAACAGGGGTAATTGAAAGCTACATGATGTAAATAGATTATATTTTGTTACATGTAACCCCAATTGGATTTTTGAAATTTTGGTTTGTTGCCCAACATTACATAACTTGTATTATAGAGGATTTAAATTTTTGAATGACATATGGTTATTACCCCTCCTTGTATTAATGATATTGTACTGGATGCCTTGCATGCCTAGCATGCGGCGGGTTGTCACCCCTGGGCCACCACTTCTGGATCCGGGGCGTGACAGCTTTTAGTGGTATCAGAGCCAGGTTTGACATTAGGGACAAACACTTGATTAACTCTAGGCCAAATATTGACATGACATTAGGAGGGTAATAACTCTAGGAAAAAATTCAAGTGACTTGTTTAAAAATGCTTGAGATTTGGAAGTTTATAAAGATATTAATTGGAACCCAATCTTGGCAGGAATTTAGAATGCCTCATCGCACCAGAAGTCAGCGACATGATGAGGACTCTCAGGCTGGTGACCCTGACCAGTAGGGAGGCCAGGAAGCCTCTGGAGATTCGGGTTTCGTTGCCCTAGCTGGCAACGACCCACAGCAGTTACAGGCCGAGCTGCTTTGTGCCTTTTTGGGAGTGACTCAGGCAGTGCAGGCTATGCAGCAGCAGATCCAGCAATTATTGCCTGCTCAATCTGCCTCTACCACTCCGCAGACTCAGTATGCCCCTCCTACTCCTCAGACCCAGCCGGCCCAGCCTGAACCGCCTGCTCAGCCCGCTCCATCTCAGCCCTGGCAAGGAGGGGGTTGTAGCTTTACAGAGTTTAAGAGCCTAGCCCCTGCTCCCTTCATTGGATCCACCAACCCACTTGATGCTAAGAGGTGGATAAGAGAGATTTGCCACCTACCTCCTTTAAGGGGAAGCATATGATTGGTGGCTGCTGGAGGAGCAACGATTGAGAGGTTGGGTTATCTCTTAGGGACAGTTTAAGGAGGCTTTTTATGACCAATACTTCCTCAGGAGTGTACAGAGACAGATGGAGTCAGAGTTTATGAGATTGGAGCAGAAGAACCTCTCCGTGGCCCAATATGAAGCTGAATTTAGAAGACTGGCCCGATTTTCTCCTGATTTTGTAATCACTGAGAGAGCCAAAATCACCAAGTTTACCGAGGGACTGCAGCCCAGGCTGAGGCAAGCAGTCAATGCATTTGAGCTCCCCACTTATAGTGCTGTGGTGAGCAAGGCTTTGGTGATTGAGAGGGACAAGAATGCAATCCAACAAGTGAGGGAGCAGCAGATGAAAAAGAGAAGACCTCCTTTTCGCTAATTTTTGGGGCAGGCTAAGAAGAAGAAGGGCTTCTTTCAGGCTCCCTCAGGACAAAAGGATAAGGAGACCCGCTGTTCTCACTGCGGGAATATCCATCCGGGCAAACAGTGCCGCAGGCTAACTGCTGCCTGCTTTATATGTGGGAAGATGGATCACAAGATGGCCACCTATCCCCTTCGAAAGTACCAGTAGCCCCCTCCAGATCAGGGGAAGAGCCAGCAGCAACTTAGGACCCAAGGAAGGGTCTATACCCTCACTCAGCAAGACGCTGCTGCCTCTAATTCTGTGGTGACAGGTATGCCTGTTAACTTAATATATTTCTTTAAAATTATTGCATTCATACCTGATGTAATGCATAGATTATGATAGTAGATAGAGGGAAAAACATATGGAACTACATGACATCTAAGCTAAATTAATCTTTATGATAGGTATGATTAAAGTAAGCAACACTTATGCTTAAACTTTAATTGATTCGGGTGCCACACATTCATTTGTATCTGATAGTTATCTTACCAAGAATGCATCCTTGACACCCGTTCCTCTAGAGTAAGAGTTGCATATTGCATTCCCAAATGGAGATGTCATGATGGTAGACTCAGTATGTAGATCCTGCCTGATTGACATGGAAGATAGGAGGTTGAATGCTGATTTGATAGTCTTCCCACTGAAGTTCTTTGATGTAATCCTGGGGATGGACTGGTTGGCCTCCTATCATGCTTCCATAGACTGTTTCAGGAAAAGGATGATCTTTAAAATTCCTAATCTTCCTGAATTCAGTTTTATTGAGAGTCAGGAACACCTGGCTTCAGTATTGGTGTCAGCTCTGTAAGCTGAAAAATATCTAAGAAAAGGTGGTCAGGGGTTTCTTGCGGTGGTTAGAGACATTCAGCAGGAAGAACACAAGTTGGAGCATATTCCAGTGGCTTAGGAGTTTCCTGATGTCTTTTCGGAAGAATTGACTGAATTACCCCCGGATCGAGAAGTCGAGTTCACTGTTGATTTAGCCCCTGGCATTGGACCTATATCCAAGGCTCCTTACCGCATGGCCCCAGCCGAGCTAAAGGAGCTAAAATGTCAGTTACAGGAGCTTCTGGATCGGGGATTTATCAGACCTAGTGTCTCTCCCTGGGGTGCTCCACTATTGTTTATCAAAAAGAAGGATGACAATCTTTGACTCTGCATTGATTACCGAGAAATTAATAAGGTAACAGTGCGGAACAAGTACCTTTTGCCGAGGATTGATGATCTATTTGATCAACTCCAAGGAGCCCAAGTATTCACAAAGATTGATCTTCGATCAGGATACCATCAGCTTAAGATAAAAGCTGAGGATGTTTCTAAGACTGCATTCAGAACTAGGTATGGCCATTATGAGTTCTTGGTGATGCCGTTTGAGTTGACTAATGCTTCGGCAGCATTCATGGACTTGATGCACAGGATCTTTAAACCATACCTGGATCAGTTTATAGTGGTCTTCATTGATGATATCTTGATATATTCTAAAAGTCATAAGGAGCATGAAGACCACCTAAGGATTGTTCTGTAGACTCTTCGGGAGAAGAAACTTTATGCCAAGCTGCAGAAATGTGATTTCTGGATGAGCCAAATATCCTTCTTGGGTCATATCATATCCAAAGATGGCATATCTGTAGACCCTAAAAAGATTGAGGCTGTTGTGAATTGGTGTCGGCCTTCCAATGTAACAGAAGTCAGAAGTTTCTTGGGGCTGGCTGGTTATTATCGCAGATTTGTGGAAGGCTTCTCTCGCATTGCTTTACCTCTGACTCGCTTAATTCAAAAGCAAGCAAAGTTTGTTTAGGCAGAGGAGTGTGAGAGAAGTTTTCAGGAGCTTAAGCAGCGCCTGGTGTCAGCCCCTATCCTTACCCTTCCATCTACATCTAGAGGATACACTTTATTCACTGACGCCTCTCGAAAGGGATTGCGAGGTGTTCTGATGCAGAATGGGAAGGTGATAGCTTATGCCTCCAGGCAGCTGAAGCCTTATAAGCAAAACTATTGACCCCGCATTGATTTTGATGATTACAAAATAATTAAGTTACTAATGATTTTGGTGTAGGTCAATATGATTTGCAGGTACACAGGAGTCACTAAGAATATCTAAACGGATTCCAAGCTTCAAAATCAGTATGTGGTTCAAGAGAGAGAATCCCAAGATTTGAGAAGAAGGATTCAAGGTCAAATTAAGTGAATCTCAGATGTTTGGCAATGTTCTCAAGTGAAGAAAGCTCAAGTTGTGAAAGTTGTGAGACCAAGCCTCCTTGATTCAATGGATTTACAAGTCCGTGGAATAATTTTTCAAGTTTTGGAGACATTAGTCAACTCCCACGGCAACTACTGGAACTTGGAATGGAAGAATGAAGCCCTAAGCCAACCCACATGTGAGTTATCAAGTCAAAAATATGTCACAGAAGTTTTTACAGAAGAAATTCATGGGTTAGTCGGCTCTAGAGCCGACTACTGTGGCCATACAGAGACTTTCCCCAGGTTAGTCGGCTCTAGAGCCGACTTCTGGTGGAAAAACAGTGGGTTTACCCATGTTAGTCGGCTCTAGAGCCGACTAACCTTGCCTGGGAAGAAGAAATTCCCAGGTTAGTCGGCTCTGGAGCCGACTAACGCCCTGGGAACTTGCCCAACGGCTAGTTCTGACATTCCAATGTTTGAAAATGGCCATTCCAACGGTCCAATCCCTCAACCAACTATAAATACAAGTTAATGGGATGGATTAGCAAGAAGTTAAGTGGATTTTTGAAGGATTACAAGTAAGAAAAAGAGAGATTTACCAAGTCAAATCCAAAGAAAATTCAGCCTGCTCCAGTTTTCAAAAACTACTGTTGCTGAAGTTCAAAAATCCTTGGAAGCCCATTCAAAGCTCCCACCAACCACTCCAAAAGCTTCATCAAGTGCTCTTAACTCCAGCATTCAAAGAAGTGAAGCTCATTCAAGGGAAAAAGGCTTCAAAACTGTAAAGTGCTCTTTATTATATTTATTTGCTCATTAAGGAGCTGTTCTTGCTGAACTTATTTCTTATTGTATCTTGTTGAGTTTCAACTTGGTTGAAACTTGTGAGGGGTGTGCCAAACCCTAAATTGGTGGTTGTAAAGGCTCCCTTGTGCCTGTAAACAAGAAGCTAGCTAAGTAAGCTAGATTGTAATCATTGGAGAACGATTAGTGGTAAAAATTTTCAAGGGATGCTTGGGGAGTGGATGTAGGTGCAAGGGTTAGACCGAACCACTATAAAATCCTTGTGTTTGTGTGTGCCTTCTACTGTTATTGCTGTGTGTTTTAAGTTTGACACTTCACTCTCACACACTCTCATAACTTAGCAAATATTGCACATATTGTTTAAAATTTTAAAAGGAACCCAATTCACCCCTCCTCTTGGGTTGCTTAGCTGGGCAACAAGAACTATCCTACTCATGACCTAGAGTTGGCCGCCGTGATTTTTGCTCTGAAAATTTGGCGGCATTATCTATATGGGGAGACTTGTGATGTGTATACAGACCATCAAAGTCTGAAATATATCTTCACTTAGAAGGAGCTAAACTTGAGACAGAGGAGGTGGCTGGAGCTACTAAAGGATTATGATCTGAACCTGCATTATCACCCCGAGAAGGCCAATGTGGTAGCTGATGCCTTAAGCAGAAAGTCCTCCTCAGAGCTAGCTTCCATAATTACTTCTCAACCTCACATTCATAGAGACCTTAAGAAGTTGGAGGTTGGATTGTAAGTACAGTGGTCCAATGGACTTATTGCAACACTTGTACTTCAGCCAACCTTGATTGACAGGATTAAGTCTTCCCAGAAAGAAGATTTGGAATTGCAAAGGATTAAGGAAGCTGTGCAGTCAGGGGTTTAGAATGAATTCAAAATAATGGAGGATGGATCCTTGAGATTTAATAGTAGGCTCTGTGTGCCAAATATAGAGGATCTAAGGGCAGAAATTTTGAGGGAGGCTCACTACTCTCCCTATACTGTACACCTAGGAGGCACCAAGATGTACAGAGACCTAAGGAAAAATTTTTGGTGGAAAGGGATGAAAAGAGAGTTTGCTCAATATGTGGCCAAGTACTTAGTGTGCCAACAAGTGAAGGCCGAACATCAAAGGCCTGCGGGACCTCTTCAGTCTCTGATGATTCCCCAGTGGAAATGGGAAAAGATCACTATGGATTTTGTGACAGGTTTGCCCAAAACTCTCAGGAGCAATGATGCGGTCTGGGTCATTATTGATAGATTGACAAAGTCAGCCTATTTCCTACCGTTCAGAGTTGGGGTCTCTAGTGAGAGATTGACCACCATGTACATTGAGCAGATCGTGAGGCTTTATGGTGTCCCTGAGTCGATTGTGTCAGATCAGGATACCAGGTTTGTAATCTAGTTTTGGAAGAGTCTTCATAGGGCTCTAGGGATCAAACTGAACTTCAGCACAGCTTTTCACCCCCAGACAGATGACAGTCTGAGAGGACCATACAGATCTTAAAGGACATGTTACGAGCTTGTGTGATGGACTTGGGTGGTGCTTGGGACAACTACCTATCATTGGTGGAGTTTGCTTACAACAACAGTTACCAAGCCAGTATCAAGATGGCTCCATTTGAAGCTCTGTATGGTAGGAAATGCAGATCTTCCTTGTGTTGGAATGATAGGGGATAAAGAAAATTATTGGGCCCTAAGCTGATTCAGCAAACAGTAGAAAATGTGCAGCTGATTAAAGAAAGACTATGGGTAGCTCAGAGTCGACAGAAGAGCTATGCTGATGTTAGAAGAAGGGAGCTAGAATTTCAGGTTAGGGATCATGTCTTCTTAAGGGTATCACCAACCAAAGATGTGATGAGGTTTGGGCTTAGAGGAAAATTGAGTCCATGATACATTGGGCCATTTGAAATCTTGAGCAGAGTGGGGGAAGTGGCTTATAGCCTGGCATTACCTCCTGCACTCTCTGGGGTACATAATGTATTCCATGTCTCTATGTTGAGGAAATACATTCCTGACTCTAGCCATGTGATAGAAATGGAGCCCATATTGTTGAAGAAGGATTTGACATATGAAGAGCATCCTGTACGTATTGTGGACCACAAAGATCAAGTTCTGAGACAGTGTAGCATTCCCTATGTTAAGGTTCAGTGGAGTAATCATTCTGAATGGGAGGCTACATGGAAACTTGAAGAGGAGATGAAGAAGAAATATCCTCATCTATTTGTATCTGAGTAAATATATATATATATGTACAAAAGAGTATCTACCGTTGTATTTTGATCAGAATGATAAATAAAGCTTGTAATTTTTAATTTGGGTCTCAAAAGCTTTATGCGTGATGTGCATTAATTTCGAGGCCAAAAATTTTATAAGGAGGAAAGGATGTAATCCCCCAAATATAAAAAATTATTAAAATAATAAAATGATCGGCGTGGGTGCGCGACATGCGGCGCGTTGCATGCGCACCAGCGCGCACACCCACGCGCGCGCACATGGGCGCAGCCCAGGGCTGAGCCCTCCCCTCGCTGTAAGAAGGGGGGACCATGCCGGTCCCCTCTGTCTCTGCCTCTCCGTCCGTCGCCGTTGTCGCCCCTCTGATCGTCTCCGTCGCCTCGCTGCTGGTCGCGCGCGCACATGGGCGCAGGGGAGGGCTGAGCCCTCCCCTCGCTGTAAGAAGGGGGGACCATGCCGGTCCCCTCCGTCTCTGCCCTCTCCGCCCGTCGCCATTGTCGCCCCTCCGATCGTCTCCGCCGCCTCGCTGCCGACCAGGTAAACCCCTCACCGGCGAGGAGAGTAGAGAGAGAGAGCGGGAGAGAGGAAGGGAGAGGGCAGTCGGATGGCTCTCCCCTGACGCGGGAGCCGAACCGGCTCCCGTGCTTGGTTCGGGCCTGGCGGCGTGCCCGCCAGCTCGCCGGGCTCGGGCTGCAAGCGGCAGCCCCCACCGGCGCCAATGCGGCATCCGGTGGGGTCCGACCGATCGGAGGATGCCGGTCGTGCCACCGGCAAGGAGGGAAAGGGAGAGGGCTGTCGGATGGCCCTCCCCTGGCACTTGGTTTGGGCCCGGCGGCATGCCCGCTGACTCGCCGGGCTCGGGCTGCGGGCACGACCCCCACCGGCGCTGGGGCGACGTCCGGTGGGGTCTGGCCGGTCAGAGGAGGCCGGCTGTGTCGCCGGTAGGGGGAAAGAAGAGGGAGAGGGTCGAACGACCCTTCCCTGATGCGGGAGCCAAACCGGCTCTCGCGCTTGGTTCGGGCCCGGTGGCATACTCACCGGCTCGCCGGGCCCGGGCTCCAGCCGACAGCCCCCATCGGTGCTGGGGCGGCGTCTGGTGGGGTCCGGCCGGCCAGCGGAGGCTGGCCGTGCTGCCGGCAAGGAGAAGGGGAACGGGAGGAAGAAGAAGAAGAAAGAAAAAAAAAAAAGAGGAAGGGAAGGGGGCGGCCACTGGCGGCGGCCAGCTTGGGGCCGGACGTCGGCAGCCAGCCAACCCCCGAGCAGGGCTGGCGGTGGCCCTAGGCCGCCGGCCATTCTCAGCCCTCCCCTGGTTCACCTGAACCAGGGGTGAAAAAGAAAGAAGAAGAGGACTGGGCCAGGTTCGACCCAGTCCAGTAAGCCCGATTGGGCTTAATTTTTGGGCCCCAAATTAGGTCGGGCCCAATAAAAGAAAAATAGGGCTTGGATCAACTCTGATTCTAGTTTCTTAGAAAATTTTTATTTCCCCATTTGAGCTGATATATTTGCAGATAATTAAGCCCCAAGTTGGGCCTAGGATTAAATTGGAATGAGTATTGGAGTCATTTTTGACACCCTGATTTGGAATTTAAAAAATCTGAAAAATTATGTTGTAGGTACGCAGGAGTCTAAATAGCTGATTTGCACCTTGGGATTAGCGTTGAGAGGTAAGTAAGCCAGTTATAATAATTTTTATAAATCATTATTAAATTATGCCATTATTGGAATAATGAAAATTATTTATGGTATTATTTGAAAAATGGTATTTATGGTACCACATCCATGCAATGACTATTTGACTTGATTATTGCTAATTTCTATAAATTAAATTGGCATTTTATATATGTAATTGATTATGGACATGATTATTTGAAATTACCAATTTGGTAAAATGTGAAAAGTATATTGACATATGTTTGCAGTAATGCATATAAATGATATTTGTAAATGTGCTATTATATGTCATCACGGTCCATATGATATGTTACATGACTCCGGGACCCACCTCCATAGGGGGAATATGTGGAGAACACACATCCTTGGGATGTGCTGTGACAGGATATGACATTATATGCTAAATGACTCCGGCATCCTTCCTTCACTGGGGGCGTACAGGGAGGTTACATCTTTGAGATGTTCTATTATGCGGACGTGAGACATTAGTATAAAATGAGATTTACAACGATTTGAATTTAAAATGATATTTTTGAAATCTTATTACATAATATCTACTTCCAATTTATTTAAGCATGTGATTGGTATAATTCTATAATATGATGAAATATTTTTAAATTTGGAAGCATAACATGTATTTGATTCGTTAAAATCTTGAAATGGCTATATTATGTTACAATAGGCTTACTTACTGAGTGTGAGCTCATTTAAATCTTACAATATTTTTCAGAGCCACAAAATTATCAAGGGCAACAACAGGGGTAATTGGAAGCTACATGATGTAAATAGATTATATTTTGTTACATGTAACCCCAATTGGATTTTTGAAATTTTGGTTTGTTGCCCAACATTACATAACTTGTATTATGGAGGATTTAAATTTTTGAATGACATATGGTTATTACCCCCTCCTTGTATTAATGATACTGTACTGGATGCCTTGCATGCCTAGCATGCGGTGGGTTATCACCCCTGGGCCACCACCTCTGAATCCGAGGCATGACACAATCTCTCCCATCAAATTCTATGCTGCCTCCACTTGTAGATGACCCCTTGGTCTTCTTTTTCCTGCTTTCTCTTATATTTCGTTTTACTCTCTGTTTTGCTATGAATTAACCTTGGTGTACCATCCCTATTATACCTGCCCTAATTTTCTTATCAGACAGTGACTGATGGGCAAATGCAAAGAAAGCCAATTTGCAATATTGTTTATTCCATTGTTATCACAGTACAGTGGGATGGCATCTGATGTCATCACTCTAAGTTCTGCAACAAACTTCTTGTACCAATAGGCTTCTTTAGCAGATTCAGATGCGGCGATGTATTCTGCCTCCATGTTCGAGTCAGCGATGATGGGTTGTTTGGAACTCTTCCAACTTGTAGCACCACCATTGCACACGAACACATGTCCAGATGTTGATCGTCTATCATCTGGGTCAGACATAAAATCTGCATCCGAGTGCCCTCAATGCATAACTCAGAATCTCCTCCAAAGACTAAGAACAAATCCTTAGTCCTTCTCAAGTACTTAAGGATGTTCTTCACAACTATCCAGTGTTCTTGACCTGGATTTGACTGATATCTACTTGTAACACTCACAGCAAGTGCAATATCAAGTCGTGTACATAACATGGCATACATGAGACTCCCTATTGCCGAAGCATAAGGGATCTGGCTCATGCTCTCAATCTCCTCAAGTGTGCTAGGGCACATCTTTTTGGAGAGATGAATACCATGTCTAAGCGATAGTAAACCCCTTTTGGAGTTTTCCATGCTAAACTTTTTCAGCACATTCTCTATGTACATTCTCTGTGATAGGCCAAGCATCCTATTAGGTCTATCTCTGTAGACCTTTATTCCTAGTATATAAGACGCTTCACTTAGGTCTTTCATTGAGAATTCCTTAGATAACCATCTCTTGACCGAAGTCAGCATAGGAATATCATTCCCAATTAGGAGTATATCATCCACATACAATACTAGGAAAGTGATAGCACTCCCACTGACCTTCTTGTATACACATGGCTCTTCCTCGTTCCTGATGAAATCAAATGTTTTGATCGCATCATTGAACCGAGTGTTCCAACTTCGAGAAGCTTGCTTTAATCCATAAATGGACTTATGCAACTTGCAGACACGGTGATCACTATCATTGGATATGAAACCTTTTGGCTGTTTCATATAGATATCTTTCTCAAGATATTCATTCAGAAAATCCATCTTCACATCCATCTGCCATATTTTATAATCATAAAATGTTGTTATAGCAAGCAAAGTGCGAATGGACTTCAGCATGGCTACTGGCGAAAAGGTATCCTGATAGTCAACACCTTCGCGCTGACTATAACCTTTCGCTACAAGCCTTGCCTTATAGGTCTCTACCTTACCATCTGCACCTATCTTCCTCTTGTAGATCCATTTACACCCAATAGGTACTATTCTTTCAGGTGGATCTACTAGAGTCCAGACTTGGTTTGCATGCATGGAGTCTATTTCTGACTTCATGGTACTTAACCATTTTTCAGAGTCGATGTCTGACATTGCCTCGTTATAGGTCCTAGGATCAATTAGTTGATCCCTATCTCCCATAAGAAATATCTCCTCAATCTTCTCCTGAACTATACCTAAGTATCTCTTAGGAGGATGAGAGATTCTATCTGATTTACGAGGTGGTGGAGCAATAGTACGAACAGGATTAACTGGTTCTTCCCGATCTATAGCTGACTGCTCTTAAGAGATACTCTCTTCGAGCCTTACTACCCTCCCACTACCTCCATCTTGAAGAAACTCTTTCTCCAAGAAGATGGCGTGTGGGCTCACAATCACATTGTGATCCTCAGGGAAGTAAAAATAGTATCCCATAGACTCTTTGAGATATCCTATAAAGCGAGCTTTAACAGATTGTACCTCTAACTTGTTCGCCTCCTGTTGTTTAACATAGGCAGGACATCCCCAAATTTTGAAAAAACCAAGACTTAGTTTCTTATCATGCCAAATCTCATAAGGCGTGGTAGGAACGGACTTAGAGGGAATCCGATTCAAAATAAATAAGACAGTCTGTAGTGCATGTCCCCATAAAAATAAAGGAAGATCAGTGAAACTCATTATGGATCAGACCATATCTAATAGTGTCCTATTCCTCCTCTCGGACACCCCATTGAGCTGAGGCGTGCGAGGCGGAGCCCACTGTGAGATAATGCCGTGTTCCTTAAGATAACTTAGGAATTCTCCACTAAGGAATTCACCTCCTCGATCTGATCGAAGAACCTTGATGGGTTTTCCTGTTTGTTTCTCTACCTTTTGTCTGAACTCTTTAAACTTTTCAAAAGCTTCAGACTTGTGTTTCATTAGAAATACATATCCATATTGTGACAGATCATCAGTAAAGATAATGAAGTAAGAGAAACCTCCCTTGGCCTGCACATCAAATGGGCCACACACATCAGTGTGTACCAGGGCAAGTAACTCAGTGGCCCTTTTCCCATGTCCAACAAAGGGTAGCTTGGTCATTTTACCCTGAAGACATGACTCACAAACTGGTATTGAGTCTGTACTCAAAGTATGAAGGATTCCATACTTCACCAGTTGGTTAAGTCTATCTTCACTAATATGACCTAGCCTAAGGTGCCATAGGTACTTTTGATTTAGGTCATCTCTAAGATGCTTTTTACTAATGACATTCACTGAATGCTCGTTTATATTTACCTCAACATCAGCATATAGATGGTATAGACCGTTAATTAAAAAAGCTTTTGCAACTACTTTATTTCCAAAATAAATAGTACAAAAGTCTTTATTGAAATTGAATACATATCTTTCCTGTGCTAATATAGATATAGAAATCAAATTTCTGCTTGCAATAGAAACATAATAATAGTTTTTTAAATCTAGTCTAAATCCTAACGGTAACCTTAAGGAAAAAGTTCTTACGCCAACAGTAGCAACACTTGCTCCATTGCCAACGCACAAGATCATCTCTCCTTCCTTTAACCTTCTACTTTCCATGAGACCCTGCATAGTAGTGCAAACATGAGCACTAGAACCAGAGTCTAAGACCCAACTGAAAGCAGAAGATACCGTTAAGCTAGACTCAATTACGAGCATATCTTCAGAAGGTCCCTCTCCCTTGGATTTTATCAGGCTCCTCAGGTAAATAGGACAGTTCCTTTTCCAATGGCCTTCAGTATTGCAGTGGAAACATTTTCCTTTGCTAACTGTAGCCTTCTTGTTGGAACCTTCCTTCTTGGGTTTATTCTCCTTCTTGTATTTCTTTGTAGACTTCATCTTTTTTCCTTAGTCTTTCTCTTAGACTTTGATGCCCGCTCAATAGTAAGAACAGACCCCCTTGAACTTTTTAAGGTACCCTCAGTAATGACTAGCATAATCAACAGTTCAGGTAAGGTGTATTCAAGCTTGTTCATATTATAGTTCATGATAAATTTTTCATATGAACTAGGCAGGGATTGGAGGATCAGATCCACCTGCAAATCCCTACTAATGGATATGCCCAGCTTCTCAAGCTGTTCTATGTCCTTGATCATTGCTAAACAATGATCATGGAAGGACTGCCCTTCGCTCATCTTGGTGTTGAATAATCTTCTTGACACCTCGAATCGTGCTGTGCGACTCTGCTCACCATACAACTCTTGCAGATGAGTCAGTATAGCCTTAGCAGTTGACATATCCTCATGTTGGCTTTGTAATTCGTTATTCATGGATGCCAACATGTAACACCTAACCTTTGTGTCATCGTCCTGCCACTTCTCAAGTGTTGTCCTCTGTTCAGAGGTAGGATGAGCAGTCAATGCGGAGGATCCTGATCTAGGACATAACTAAGCTTCTCTGAGTTGAGAACTATTCTCAGGTTTCTGAACCAATCCTTGAAGTTTAATCCGATCAGATGGTTTATCTCTAGTATTCGTGCTAAGGGGTTTGAGGCAGACATTGTTCAATACTGCAAAGAGTTAAGTATTCAAGTTAGATGTTGTACATGATCAATTTTTTTTTTATATTTAGAAACTTTTAAATATAAAAGAAGACTCCCACTATTTTCACAGAGCTCACACACTCTCCCGTGGAGATGCGAGAACCCCTACGTGACTAGGGTTCTTAGTGGGTATTGCGGTCTGATCCAATATGAGGCATCCCTCACCTAATAGTTATTGGATCCTTCTATACCAGATCAGTGGACAACTCTTGTCCAGTACATCTTATGTACGATGCAACCCTTTGGTCTCTAAGTTATATGGGCTCACCTAACAGTTATTGCCCATACTTCTTAGTTGAGGCAAACCCAATGTTCATGCTAGATTTAGTTGTCATTAGGACTCTCACCTAGCAGTTATTAGGCCCTAACCCCATCTAAAACTAGCTACATCTCATGTATAGTAGGTATGTTTGAGAAATACCGGTGCAATTAAACCACTGTAACCAGCCGAGAACAATCAACACCGATAAAACCACACATACCTAGAACAATGGAAGACTGCAGACTCAATATTGAAATGGGGAGGTTTAGGTTCAGTTTTCGAATTGAATTGGTCAGCACAGCTCATGTCTGACTAACCCAATTCTAGTCAGCCCAACTCTTGCTTGACTTAATTAAGGAAAAGTCAACACATCTTATATTTGACTTACCTAGTTAGTATGGGTGAAGCCAGATCAACAAACAATTTTATTCACTCAAGACCATCCTACAATGGCCAGGTAAGTAAGATTGATGGGGTCCTATTTAACTTACCTTAGACACCAATCAAAATTAGTCAGGTAAGTGAACGGAGCAATTAAGAACCATCGATCGAGACTTGCCTTAGACACCAAAGTAGTTTAGTCGAATAGAATAGACTATCTATTGAACCAAGCTTAACCGCAAAGCCAAAATTGGTCTTGACATGATAAACTCATGTTGAAATGAGTCGATTTATCCTTTGAACGTTTAGAAATGATTTTGGACCCAATCTGACCTAATCAGTTTGCCCAAAATCAGTCAGGGTTTAACTACTGATCCTATCAGGTAACCTTAAACTAAGCCATGTCCTTAGACAATTTCACCCATATTAAATCATGTGATATTCAATTTTTAAAACTTTTAACATTGAATTCCATCATGATTTAAGTAAATTATGGCAAGAAACAATTTCTTTATCAATTTAACTAGGTGTCATAAGATGTTTGATAGATTATTAATTCTGGCAGTTTCAAACATAATACTTATATTATCATAACTTACCAGAAAATTAATCTATATCAACATATGCTTTATTTCATAAATCAAGATAAAAGAATCTGATATGATCATGCAGTATCCATCCAAGCAGGCTCTGATACCACTTGTAGGACCGGATTGATGGATAAGATGGGTACACATACTATCAGTATCTTGTAGCGGAAGAAATGATTTTAAATTTTTAAATTTGGGTAAATAAGTTTTAAATCACATCTAAAACTTATTTACTCAGAAATGGCATGATCAAAGATTAGATCTGATGCGGCAAAAATTTAAAGATAAATTTTTTACCTCGTTAAGTTAAAATATGCAACTAGAATTTACCCTGTCAGATCACTGGGTCCCGAACTAGAGCCGTTCACACGTCCGGCCTTTATGAATATCCACACAGGGATGAAGACTCCTCAGAATAGATGGATCACCGGGTGCTAGTGCCTTACAGATCCTTTTGATGAAGATGGTGCAGCAAACTCTTTGCTGAATCAGCCTTCTTGTGCCTGATCTCCTTAACAGGAATTTATCACTTGTTTTTGCCCAACTAGATTTAATATAAGGTGGAAGAATAGAACAACAAAGACTTCTCTAAGCCTATGCAAAGCCTTAGGCCATATAAGATGGACATGTTCATTGGCCTTCTCCTCTTCTTTCTTTTCCAGGCTAAGGACCCTTTATATAGACTTTCAAGAGTAACCCAAAAGTCTTCTCTCTTCATGAAGGCCATTAATGTTACAATTAATTCTTTCTTTGCCCAAAAGTCTTCCATCATAATAACTATTAATGCTACAATTAATTTTTTCTTAGTCCAAAAGTCTCCATCATAATAGCTATTAATGCTACAATTAATTTTTCCTTAGTCCAAAAGTCTTCCATCATAATAGCTATTAATGCTACAATTAATTCCAAATAGTTTAAAAGTCTTCTATTATTATGGCTATTAATGAAAAATAATCCAAAGGCTATCTTTTCATTATGAAGACTATTAATGACAATTATTGTTTTAGAATTTAAAGAGTCAAAACCCTTTACATATTCCCACATTTAATGAATCGATGAGTTTTCTATCATTTCTATACATTAAATGAGAGATTGAATTTAATGTACATTAACCACTTTAGGAAGACCAAGAGTCTCAATCCACTAGCACTCTACATCCAGGGTCAAATTTAAATCCAATTGGAATGGATTTCGACTTTGAGTTGAATCTCATCACATGAGACTCAAACTAAAGTTCCAATTGAGTCTTAGACAACTCAAATCAACCCTAAATGTATTTGGTCAAAGCTAATTAGACATTCTAAGGAGATAGAAAATAATTCGATCTAATCGAATTGGGTCAGCAGTGATGCTATCAGGCCTGGTTGCTAACAGTTAGCAATCCATCTTCAAAGAACTTGATCCAAAATACTAATCAAATTAATGTAAGGATCAAAGTAAGGAATTCAGCCCCTATTGTGTGTGACCCCATAGGTTCCAATCTGTCTGGTAGTGAGAATAATCCCTAATCAGCATTAGGGTTGCACCGAAACTCCTTCAGTGGGTCGAAACTATTTCGACTCAACTCATAACTTAGAATCGACGATCCTAATCGATTCCAAGTGAACTTCTCACAATCAACAGTGACACCTAGCAGTATGTAGTGGCAAGCCAGCAGGTTAGAAAAGAACCCAAAATACAGTTACCGTGTAGTATAATCCTTCTATCAAGAGTCCCAACAGGGTGCTAGGTCAAGGATAACTCGTCAAACCCTAAGCACCGGTCATATGCAATATTTATTTGACTCGAGTTCAACTTATGATTCCAATGGAAACTCCTTTCCATTATCACTTGCCATGGCCACGGGCTCATGAACTCAGTCTCCTAAATAGCATATGACTTCTTCCTATCTACTAGGGCTGATAGATTCCTCATGAATACTCCTTACTCCTATATTACGACCACTGCAACTAATATACATAACAAAGTCCTTGATGCCTAAGAGGATCAAGGTAATATGCAGTCAAACTACAATGACCCTAGTGTGAGTAACCAAAGTACTATAGATCAAGGACCACTTACACTACTACATTGCCGAGAAGTCATTGACGAGTGAGTAGTCATCCTACTGATTTCTTGTATGGTCACGCTCGGTACCGATGTCAAATATCTACCAGCATTCTTGTCTTGGTATCTCATACCTCATACTAGAGACTCGTATCAAGGCGATCCATGCTCCAATCTAATCGGATCGATCACCATCCTCGTGATTGATCAATTGATTGGGAGTGTTTAGGAGTTAATCTATTATGACATGTGTCTCAAATTTTCAACTCTTGAAAATACATGTCATTGTCCATCAACCCCAAGGACGATACATGACACATTAACATGTATGAAAAATGCCCAATTTTATTAATATAAACATAATCATGTACAATGAAAGTTCTGGAATAATATATAATGTGTACGCCAATAATTGGCTCTTCAGGGCACACATCTAACAGTGGCATCATTTCACATGCATTCCCTTGTAATGACAAGCAACCCTGTTTCCCAGCAAAAATAGAAAGCATAGTTTTGGTGAAAGCTTGTGTCTTCAAACTTCTCCAGAATATAAAAAAAAAAAAGAAAAAAGCTGCCTTCAACTTTGACTTCATAGCAATCCATCGTAAGTAATGGTAGTAACATATGGTTGTTGTATGGCAATTGATGCCATCAAAACCATGGTGTGAAAGAAAGAAAATGTAAGCTAAAGATGGATGAATGATTTATGACTTGCCAGCTTATTTTGATAATTTTCCACTCATTTGCCCACATTATGTTTGTTCTAGCATGCGCTTATACATGAAGTCTGCAACAAGATTCTTTAATAAAACAGGAGACAAGAACAAAAAGACAATCAAACTCTAACGAAAGAAAAGTAAAGAATAATGAGTAAAAACATGAAACTGCGCGCTTTAGGACCTTCAGAGCTCTCAGCTCTCGACACAACCCAGCTAAGCCATCGCAGCATAGCAAAATATTAATTAATACGACAGATGGCATGACTAGAGAAAGCAAAAGAAATAGAATACTACTCGATTAAGAACTTAGCTGGCATAACAAATAGCACATAGAAACTAGACATCCTTGTTCACATCAAGTCCATGGTTGGTTCCCAGCAATTTCATAGAAAAAAAAAGGAGAAAAAAAATTAAAATTTAATGTGTCCAACATAAAATTTTCGCTAAGAAATGAGGTTGCAACTTGGTAGGTTGGGTCAAGTTGAGGGGACGATGCTACCCAACTTCTAAATCTCTTCATCATAAGCCTGCTTTTGACCTAATTTTGTCTCATCTTCAACTAAATTTAGGTTAGATTGAACTAGATGAGTCAGTTCATGTCAAGTTGAGTAGGGTTATGTTATGTCAATTAGATTAATTGAGGCTGATAGGTTTCTGAAGATAGAAAAATGAATTGAGATATTTTAATTGGATAAATATTTGTTGAATTGACACCTAATCATTGTATGGAAATTTAAGTTATTCACTTTTTATATATTAGGTTAGATCGGATTAAGTTGAGTTGGATTGAGTTGGTCAGAAAAGATTTAGTTAGTGTCGAGTTTGATTGGGTTGAAGATCAACCTTAACCTGGCCTACCTTAGATGAAGTTGAAGTATTGGGTCCAAATCTACTTAGAGGAAGGGTTAAGCCTAATACGTGTTACACCTACCTATGCCAATTAAACCATTTCGCTCACCATACGTGAGTGATAACAGCCTCTGGTGAGAGGGCGGCAGCAGCGCGAGGAACAACTATGGTGTTCAGAGTCGAAAGGTCAAGCAGCAATGGACGGAGACTTGGTAAAAGAGGAGGTCAAGGCAATGGAGAAGGGGGGGTATAGCTAATCTTGTGGTCCCAGGGAGCAGCCCAGTGAAGGGAGAGGTTGAGGCGGGTGCGGTGGTGGGAGGGGGCGCTGCCTACCTCGAGCCATCGGGTGGCAGCGCGTGGTAAGTTAGCGGAAGAGAGGGTTGGGAGGCGGAAGGGGAGCGACGAGACTGGATTACAACGGGGAAGAAGAGAACGGGGAGAAAAGAGAGGGCTGGGAGAGAGTTCATATAATCCAATACATAATGTTCTTTATGCACTTATCTCTCTCTCTCTCTACAGCGCAGCTTAGAAAACTCTTGCTTAAGAGAAAGTTAAGATATTTATTTGATTATTCATTAGCAGCAATCTACGCATGAAAAAGTACTTGTTAGAAGAGGATAGTCTATTCATAATGGTTGTGTTCTATGTAAAGTTAATAAACAAACATTGAATCATCTGTTCGTCTAACACTTATTTTCAAGGAAGATGTTAACACTCTCTAGCTAGATATTTTGGGATGTGTAGAGTGCCAACAAATATTCAAACCTCTGATTTGAATGAAGGAGGAAAAAAGTGCTAGCAAGTCAAAGAAAGTGCTCGGATTATTTGGTTATGGCATCCATATAGCATGTGTGAAATGAAAGAAATTCTAAAATTCTTCATGATTAAAAGGAGTTACAATCCTCTGTCATTCATAAGATTATGGTAACCTTTTTTATGTGAAGAACTCTTAGCCTGAAAAATGGGTGTATGCGCATAGCAACTCTTGTAATATGCTATCTTCTCTTCTTTTCACTTTTTTTATGTAATAATTTTAATAATATTTATTAGAGGAATCTTTCTCCCTTACTTTTCATAAAAAAAAATTTCTAATTAAAAATTCTATACACTAACGATATTCTATCAACTTCTCTTTTCTCATCAAATTAAGCTAACTCTTGATAGGCATTATTTTAGTTCATCGATCTCACATAATAGAAAAATCATACATAAAAAATTTGCTATCAATTGTTTGGTTAACTTGTTTTAAGGAAAAATAGTATTTTTTTTTTAAAAAAAAAGAGACAACACTCCACGTTTCGTAGTAACTTGTCGTTTTTGATACAATAGTTTGAAATAATAATATCATAATAATTATAGCAATATTGAACATTTAAAAGTTATTCTTTAATATATCCAATGACCAATATAATCATCATGAAAGTTGACAAGAATTTTAGTTGGGAGCACTATGTCAAGGTAATGTACTATTTAATCTTGATTTTTATTTTATGGTGTTTGATCTCTTGGACATGCTAGGCATTATTGAAATTATTTAATTTAGTTGATTGATGAAATGAGGCAGCTAAATATATGAGAAAAATGTAAATACATAAGCTATTTTAATGAATTTTGAGCCGCATAGGAGTATCATAACATGATTACACTTTATAGAGTAGAAAATAATTAATATTTTAATTTTATTATAATAATTATACATATTATTTACATAAAATTAGAAAATAAGGTTTTTAATTCACTCAAAATTATCAAAACTTATCCAAATGTATAATGATGGCTAGTCATTTCTAATAATTTACATGAATGAATATCTAAAGAATAAAAAGAAAATATTTATTTTTATTTTTAAAAAATCATTTAATTGCCTCCATCATGGTAAAAATCCTTGTGTCACAACCATGGCATATATGCTCTCAATCCTTTCTCCTAACTTATTGTTTATGACAAGAAAAGAAATGAAAGCCCTCTAGCCTCCTTTGTCACCCAATTTACTATTTGATCCACCACCCAAAGCAATAATTAAATTGTGCTGATCTAAGAGTATATTTCATATTGCTTTAAAAAATTACATATTTTTGCAACTTTTAAAATAAAAACTATTAAAAGAAAAATGAAATAAAATATTTTTAGAAGAAGTTAAGTTCAATTTCTGATTTTCTTTTCCTCCTTTTATAAAGCAAAGCAATACTAAATATGTTCTCTTAATAAAATGGTCGAGTTTTAAGAATCCCTATTAGCTGTTATCTTCCAAAGCGTCCGAATTCTTTTACCAATGCGGTGCTTTTGCTCTGTACCTTGTACATGATTGGCGCATTGTACCTTGTAGGTGATCGATACTTGTCAACCAAGGGCCATTGAAGTTAGGATAATAATTTATTGGTGGACTACTGGCTTTAAGAATAAGCACGCTACGATTAGGTTCAGGTGGTAAATAGCTGATCTAGGCCCATTTATTAATTAGGAAGTTCAAGTTTAGATTCTAAACTATTAAAGTTTTATTTAGATATCTTTAAATGATTGTTGCCCAACAATTACATTAGATAATTATTGATTGATAGATGAGGTCAATAACTAATCTAAATATGACTTGTCTATTACATCAAATCATGACTTGTTTAACCTCATTAAGATGTGTTTAATTTGTTTCGAATGTTGGATGCAGGGCTAAGAAATTATTAAAATTTTTTCATAAACAATAATAATAATTAATCGAGATAATAAATATTAAGATAAGATAAAAATGACAAACTTGGATCGAGGCGTGTTAGATTATATCTTGAGAACTAATTTTCTCTCTTTCGTACTAATTATAGGTAAATTGTTCTTAAAATACAATGATCTGTTTCGATTCGATTCTCCTATTATAAGTATAATTGTATGAAGATGCAACCCAATAGATGTGAGAAGAATTAAGAGTTTTAAAAAAAAAATTTAAAAAATAAAATAATATTGAAAAGTTGTTGGATTTTTGGTCTTGGACCAATGGTGTATTCATAGGATTAGTTCAATGGCTCTACTACATTGAAAAAATTATGAATCATGCACCACATGATTCCTTTCAATGTGCAAGCCACGTGATAGCTTGATTCACATCCTTCACGAATTTTTCTTACCATCATGAAAATCCATGAGCACGACCTCTTAATGGTTCAAAATTTTTCTTTTAAAATTGATTTAATTTTTATTTTCTTCCTTTTAAAATATCTCTTATCACATGGATCAAATATTTTAAAACTTTTACAAAATTATTTTTTTATTCAACTTAAAATGTACTTAATTTAGTTTAATCTATCTAGCTTAAACTATTTTAAATTTATTTAATTTATTAAATTCTTATTTAATTTATTTAATTTATTTAATTTGATTTAATTCATTTAATAAAGAGGTTATAGATGGTACAGTTATTAGGAGCCGGCTAAGAATTGATGGGAGCAAGCATGTCCAACTACTCTACCGTTGAGGGGCCAACCGCTATCACCAGTCTTCAACAACCGTGCCAAAACACGGTCGAAGTTGAGCTTATATTTGAATATTTAATGAATCGATAGGAATTGGATTGAATAATTTTGCCCTGATCTTTATTCAATCTTAGCTGATTGCTACTTTTAATAAACGTGCTTTCTATTGGGACAAAGTGGGTCAAGAAACTTTTTCTACTTTGTTTGCGGAATTGGTGGCAATCGAGGGCAATTAATAGGATCGCTTATGCCCGCTGGGAAGTTGGACTTCAATGCACTTCTTGATGGGAGATTGATTTGTTACCTGGATGGGTCTTAACAAGATTCTGTCACTGTGATCAAACCAAAGGCGAGTTGGGAGAGGATCACGTCAAGATGAACACTTGGGATTTTGCCCATCCCTCGGGGCTGATGTGATGCATATAAGCGGAATGAGTACCAGCTGCTTGACGAAATGCGCAGTTAGTAGGAGAGAAGATTGAAGCCAAAGAGCTGTCAGGACGGTGAAGGAGTCCATAGCATAGTGTGTTTGAATGTGGCAGACTTGACAATATGATGGAGCGCAGAGCCATTGCTTCTTGGATAAGAAATGTGGGTCAAGGTTGGGTGATGACATCAAGGCAGGTTAGAACCTACATCAAATAACTTCTTTTTTTCTGTATTATCTGGTTTTCAATTGTCATTTTCCAATTTTAATGTACTTCACATGGTAGACTCGTTATTCTTCTGTACTGTTATTTTCCATGTAGTTCTTGTTTGACGTGCAGAGTCCATGATAAGATTTTGGATGGCTTCTTCTTTGTTTGTTTTAAATTGGATGATTGACATCAAGTAGATAAAATCCTCTGATAAGTAATTTTCATCCTGTTATGAGTGCTTGTTAATCTAATAGAGAATTAGGAGTTAGATATGATAAATTGTCAACACATAACAGATGATATTATAAGAAAATGCATAAAAATTCATTTTTTAGTAAATTGTTTTTTTTTTTCCCTTGTGTTTTAGAAAAGGTGAAATTGGGAAGAAACGCTTCTAAGTCTTGGGAAGAAACTGCATGGAAGTCAAGTGAGAAGCAATAAACTTATGCTATCATGGTTGAATTTCCACTTTCCCATTTAAGAAGCAAAACCTGAAAATCTTCACAAAAATTAAGTTAAAAGATTTTGGATGTTAGGAGGTGCCAAGGTGCATAAATTTTGGGTGATTTTTTTCTCCAATGCTTTATATTGAGATTTTTATCTCTAAAGCCCCAGAATGCTCTTCTTCATCCAATAACTGTTCAGCACGTGGACTTTTAAAGAACTCTTGTACTTATCATGCCACCTTTTCTTCCTATTGCACTTGACTGCCTCAATTTAAATTTTGCGGATGATTATTCTAACTTTAATAGCCTCTTGATTAACTCCAAATTGTGCATTTCCAATGATATAACTATTTCTCATGCATCATAGCAATCATGTGCAACCTCTATACACCTTACAGAAGGATCTGAGAATATCAGCTTTTTTTGCAAATGTCAATTTGCTTGAAGGCATAAGCAGTCACTCCAAGATTGCTACAATCCTTTGTCTTATTATTCACAATCTTCCAGTGATAAATCCAGTGTATTCTCTGTCCTACCAAATGGAGTATCTAGCACTTGAACGAACCTTTAGGTTTTTTGATCACTTGAGCTTATTTTGGCTATTTATCACTTGTCTTTGGTGTTTTATATTACTTTCTTAAATTAGGAAATTAACTCTTTCACATTCTTCGTTAGTATGATCAGTTCTTATATATAGCTATATTATTTAGGGCCGCCTGCAAAACAGATATAAAAACAATTGTTGCTGATTTTTTTGATGATGGAGAAAGTAGTAAAACAAAGACTCATCATGAAAGAAATACATCTGTTCATATGATAATAATGGAAATAACAGAACAACTGATAAAATAGTCACCAACCCAAAGACATGTAGAACCAGACTCATGATTTCCTTGGCCCCCAAGTACACTTAGATCCAAATAGATTCCATTGAATCCATGGTATGCCATCATACCATTATTTTGGGCATACCATACCATACTGGTATTATATCGGTATCATTACAAGGGGTGTACTGACACTTGGTATGCCTCCTATACCAAATGTATCAAGCATATCAATTAGAATTTTACCAATACGTCCCTCAGTATCAAGACAACGAACTATGTTTGAATTTAAAGACTTTCAAACCCAAGAAATCAAATAGTGTGGAAGAAAATAACATCACTTTGGCATGATTGGCAAATATGCTGCCATTATCCCAGCATTCCCATTGTTGGATCTATGTTAGCATCAGCCAGAGTTTTAATCCTTCTGCAGACTACATCCATATTAAATGTAAGTTAGATTAAAAAGGAGAAAAAGGGGCTAAAGTATTAATGGGAAGCAAAAATGGTGATTATCTTTTAAAGTCAAATAAGTATGGAAACGGGTGTACAAAGGAGTAAAATAGGAGCCACGGCAAGATCAAGAGAGAAGACCTTAGAAATAGATAACATCAGTAAAATGCATAAGAGATTGTTTAGTCATAATCATTTTTTTAATATTTACTATAATTTATATTGGAATCAAGGTCTTTAAAACCCACCTGAACGAGATGGCATGAGAAATACCATACCATTCTGGTAGAAAAGTGGCACTGGTGCATGGTGTATTGGTACGGGATGCAGTCCTGTACTTTGTGTCGGTGACTGATATTGTACTGCTTTTTCCAAAAAATCCATGTGCACTCTGGTATTGATTTTTAAAACCTTGATTAGAATGAATTTTATGAATGGAGTTTCACTTAAACCTACTAATAACAGTTTTGTTGGAAATGATTCCCAGACCCCCAAGCCAAACATGCTCTTTTTAATGTATTATAGATATGAAGCAATATCATCACTATGTTATTTCATTGCATACCTTATTTTTTAAGGTAAAATACAATTTACTTTTTGTGGTTTAAGTGCTACCAAATTGCACCCATGTTGTTTAAAATGTTATACTTAACTGCCATGTATTTTAAGCACTATCAAATTATCCCCATATGGTTTGATATGTTACACTTAACTACTATATGTTTTAAATGCTATCAAATTGTACTCGTGTGAAATTGTGGGCACATTAAGTAAAGCTTGAGTAAGTTTAAAACACATGAGTAGTTAAGTATAATATTTCAAACTTTATGGGTACAATTTGATAGCATTTGAAATAGATAGTAGTTAAGTGTGACATGTTAAACCACATGATGCAATTTAATAATGCTTAAAACACATGATAGTTAAGTATAACATTTCAAAACACATCGGTGCAATTTGATAGCATTTAAAATACTTGGTAATTAAGTGTAATATGTCAAACAACATTATAGTAATCTGTATTTTATCCTATTTTTTTATGGGATCATGAAGATTGATTTGATTCATGAGTGAAGAACAAAAATTAAGTTTTGTGAAAGTGAGTTCTGTAGTTTAGTTTTGTGAATAACGTGTATTGTCCTATTAGGTGAAGTCTTGGTATGGTGCTTGCTTTTCTATTATGATAGCTATGCTTCAATTTGAAGTTTTACTCCTGCAAATGTGCGCATCACTAATAAAATCATGCTATGGTTAAAGTTTGGTTGTTTTCTAGAAGATTTTGTCAACTAATGGTGTTGAAGGTTTAACTCCTCAATGCTAGGACATGTAGATAAAGCAAACAAACAACTGCAGATATTCTTGTTGAATGCAGTCATGACAGCTTCAGGACACTATTTTAGGTTTTACTTGACATACTTCAAACAGACTACGTCCTTTTGCAAATTCAGCAAAGAACAATTTAGAATTAAAACAGTTCAAAGGACAAACAAAAGCTGTAGAAATACTTAGTCAATGCAGTCACATACCTGACAGACATGTTACAGACCTTCTGTAAATTCAACAGGCAACAACTTAGCATTTAAGCTATTCTACATCAATTCCAATAATGCGGAAAAATTTCTGCACACTTATAACAACACATCTGAGGGGGAAAAGAACATTGAAAAGATAACAGAGCATTTCTGAAACATGTCTTCAATATGATGTGTCTTTATTTGGCTGAAGCTTATAGTTGGACATCTCAAGAAATATATTACCTGAGCTTCTGCTTTAACCTGGACAACAATTTGAGGTGAAAGCTAAAAGGCACCCAAAGGAGATCTAGAAATTTTTGTTATGCAATGTATAAAGAAATAAATATTAGGAAGCATTAATAAATATGTGACTTGTTAATTACCTTCCATTCTATAAAAAATAACAACAAATTAGAAGCGTGAAGCGATAATTTGAATTGTTCATTATGGCATGGAATATGTCTTTGTTAGCAATTACCTTCCCTACAATATCAATTGCATGCTCTGTTATTGCTTTGATGTTATGTGGAAGGCTTTTTGAATTGTAGCAATATAAATTTGTAGATGTCAATGTTGTTGTATGTACAAATTATTCAGAAAATTTGATTTTAACATTACCATTGTCATTAGCTGTAAGCAAGGGAGTATATATCATACTTTAGTAAATCAATCATTTTACTTGTTGTTTGTGTATCAGAACTTTTAGTTTAGTTCACAAAGTTATTCCATGCAAATGAAATAAAACTTAACTTATACCAATATAATATGAGTTTTGGAGAGCATCAAAGCACTTAAGCTGATATGTTCCAGCACAAGCTTTCTAGATATTTATGTAAACAATATAGTTCCTGAAAAAAAGTCAAATAAAGTTAAAGCAGGTAACGAAGCCACCAGTAGTCTAAGGTATGAAATAACTTTGGAAGTATTCATCCATGAATATTTATGTAAATAAGTAAAAGCCCATGCTTGACCATTCTGATCAATGCCAGAATAATTTTGGAACATTTTAGAATTGTGAAACGCTCAGCTAAAATTTTTAGCAAAGCATTCCTTGCTGAAGCTTACAAGGTGTTTGCTTGAAGAGTATCACTTCAAGAAGAAAAAGAAGGTCAAATAAAACTGAAGCAGCTGATATAGCTTTCAGCAATTCAACTGTGGTATAAATTTATATAATATGATGAAGTTGTATATGAAGCATTGTGGAATACCACCATCTGAGATTGAACCTGAAAGTCTCCTTGCTTGCATTGAGAGCAGGAGTGCGACTATGTGGAGCCAAGTCTTGTTGGTAATAAGTCCTGTGCTTAGCCATGTTGATTTATGTTTCTTTCTTTCTTTTGTAAAGTAAAATGCATGACTATTTTGAAGATGCATTATGGTCAGAAGGGAAACTATAGAGTTGGGTGCACATTTAAGAAAGTTGAAGCAATATATGCAACATGTTTGATTAAATACAGATTAAAAATCTGGACCTTTGGATGTGATCTGCGGTACTTAAGAGTTTACACCCATATCCAAATTCAAAGATAGGGTTGTGAAATGAAAATCTGAACCTTTGGATGTGATCTGCGGTACTTAAAATGCCCATAGGCAAAATTTTCATATTGTCTTGGAGGCCCCTCACCTTTGTGCCAAGTCATGCTTAGAGATCTAATGGTACAATTCAATGTTCCAGTTTTAATATGACTTGATGCATAGGCAAGATATGTATATTGACTTTTTGTTAATAGGCATTCTGAACCTTGTAAATCATATTCATTGGTTTAGATTTCCATTTTGCAACCACTATCTTTATATTCATATGTGTAAAGTTCTCATTCAGCCCTTGTATATTATAACTCTACTTACAAGCAACCACCTTAATGTTGATAGAAATAAGACCACGGCGGTCACAGAAAATTAAGAAAAATAAATAAATATAAAGATAGTCAACAGATAAATATTTTGACATCCTAACTTCGGTATGCGAATGGATTTCTAACTTTAGGTCAATCTCATTTATTGTGATATTGGATTTGAAATATACCTTCTAAATGATCTTTAGATGTGATATATTTAAGAAACAACCACTGACCCTAACTGAGCCTCCCCATGAGAATCCAAAAATGTTCTCTTTTCGAAATAATGAATTAAGCGAAAAATGCCCCCCTTTTCTATTCAAAATTTACCTTGTGATCACCAAGTTTGATATTTTCTAGATGCTTTTTTCCCCTACACTTTCATTTTGGACTGGGTACTCACAAAATGCAAACACAGTTTAATCTTTACAAATATATGAGAACAAATGGCAACATGTGATACATAGAAAAGGAAGATATTGGTACTCACCAGAATCACTTGTTGGAACTCCTCAGTTCTTTCAGCACTTAATATGTGGTTAAAGTTCTTCGTACACCCCATGTTCATCACGATAAGATCTTACTATTGGAATGTGCTTCACTTTTGGACTATCTGCCCCTTCATGTCTCCGTAGACTTTGGACAAACGCTTCAGGCATATCAAACAAGTGGAGCTCTTTGAGGTTAATTAGTTGCTCAATGCCGAGGGGTACCACCATCAACTGGACGCAATGCCTAATACACATCTTTTGAAGATTTGGCATTGCTCCATCTAGTATTACATAATTCAAATTATCCAACTGTTCTAAATCCAAAATTTTCAGCTTTTGAAATCCTCCTTTTTGACAACATAATTGAGCACCATCATATGCACGGATAAGTGTGAGTTCTACCAGATTTGGAAGAGCTTGAAGAACTCCGAGTTCTTTCAGTTTAGACCATCTGAGGCGCATCCTTACAAGGTTTTGAAGGGAAGAAATCCAATTTGGCAAAGTCTGCAAAGGACCTCTCAAATATAGACGTTGTAGATCTGGCGGGGGAGTTCTTAAATGTTGTAGATCAAGAAACTCATCCATTCCAATTGATGTCACTGAGATGGAGCGAAGGTTGTTCATCCTCTCAATGGAAGCACAAAGGTTTAACCCATCTTCTCTTCTCAGTTTCACTATGCCCAACCTCCTTAGTTGAGTTAGGTGTCCGAGTTCTCTAACTATGCCACTATCTTGATTTGCCTCAATGTATGTGAGCTTCTGCAAATCTCTTAATCTGCCTATCCCTTGAGGCACCTTTACACCTTTTGTATAATAGAAAGTTGGGTGGCGGCCGGAGTAATAGTGATATGCAAGAAGATGGCGTAAATTTTGGAGTTTAAGGATCTCTGTTGGCAATTCAGAAACATAGGTGGCCTTCAGATCTAAAGTTTGTAGGTTCTTAAGCTTTCCCAAGGATTTTGATAGCTTGTTGATCCTTGTATTTCGCAAACTCAAGTACCTCAGGTGGAGGAGCTTCCCGAATTCCACTGGAAACCTCTCAATCGGCGCACCCTCCAAATCCAAGACCTTCAATAATCTAAAGCTATAAAATAAGCTGCTCATGGAAGAGGCTGACAGGGCATTAATACCAAACATGAACAAAGCACGAAGATGAGACAAGCTTGTACTTTGTAGAACATCCTCACCGGTGTTATGTATGGATAGGCGTCGAATCCTTCCATGCATATGTGCTTTCTTCCTAACAAGGGATGTGCTGAAATTCTCCTCCTTGGATTTCAAGAGGATAATCTCATGTATAAGATCATGTACTCGACAACTTCGTACTCTTCCATAATCATAACACTCTGCCACTTGAACCATGCTTCGATCAATGAGGTCGTTGAGATAGTCCACTGCAACATTCTCCATTGCTTCCCCTTTATCGCTTTCTAGAAACCCTTCAGCCATCCACAGTCGAATCAAAGTGATGCGCTTGACTGGATAATCCTTGGGGAAAATGCTAAAATACAAGAAACAAGACTTAAGGTAGTGAGGCAAATCATTGTAGCTTAATAATAATATTCTCTTGATAGGTTCAAGTTTAGGATTGTTGGCTAATTCTGCATGGAGATTATCTCTCAATGTCTTCCATTCGAGAACACTACTCTCTTTTTTGGATAGGAGTCCAGCTATTGCCACAATTGCAAGAGGCAATCCGTCACATATTTTGACAATATCCCGGGAAATATCTTCGAGCTCTGGTGGGCAGGCTCCCCCTGGGATGGATCGAAAAGCCTTCTTGCAAAACAGAGACCAAGCCTTTGTTGGAGGTAGTGGTTGAAGATCGTAGACATGACCGCATGTTTCACGGCATGAGAGACCCACATCCCTAATTCGTGTTGTCACTAGAACTCTACTACCACAACCATTATCAGGTAATGCATATTTTAAACAATCCCATTCTTGTATGTGCCACAGATCATCTAAAACAACCACATACCTTTTATCCCGTAGGAAGTGGCGAAGTGTCTCTATCAGCTGAATCCCTTCCATTTCATCAATTCTTCTAGGAAGTAGTTCATTTCTTTCCTGGTAGAATTGGTTTATTATGCTTCTCAGGAGCTCATCAATTGTGAACAACTGTGTCACAGTAATCCAAGCATGACAACTGAACCATCCCTTCACTCTTTCATGATCATAGACTTTCCTGACAAGAGTAGTTTTGCCCAAACCACCCATGCCAACTACTGAAATCACTTTCAGCTTTGATTCTCCCTTCACTAACCAGCCAATCAATTCCCCTCTAGGCTTTTCAATGCCCACTAGTTCAGCTTCCTCAATAAAAAGAGCAGCCATGTGACAATCATGCAATCTATCTCTAGCAGCATTAGAAGTTCCATTGTCACTAATATTGACAGCATACATATCTTTTCTCAGTGAGATGTTACGGATTCGTATTTTGATTTCTTGTATTGCAGTAGCTATCCGATGGCGAGTACTCAGATGCTTGATGCAGTGGACGCTTCTATAAAGGAAGCCAACAAATCCTCGCCCATGATGCTGGTTAAAGTGGAGCATGAACTCATCGAGAACATCCTCAATGTCATATGCTATCTCTCGTACTTGATTCACCCAAGTTCTCATGCCGCTACCATCTTCTCTGGCATCTGCTTCTCTCAAAAATGATTTTATGCTCTCAAGCTCATCTCTGATATCTTTGACTCCTGTGTCTACCCCTCCCAACAATTGCTGTTCTTTCACAAGCAAAGAGTCCAACTTCTGGAGTGCAAATTGTAAAGCACTGGTAGCCATTATTGCTCTCTCTCTCTCTCTCTCTCTCTCTCTCTCTCTCTCTCTCTCACACACACACACACACACACACAATTGTATGTTGGACCAGGGGCTTTTCAGAAACCTCTCTTTACGAATCTTCAGATATTTGTGTCTGCATGTCTCTCACAATGATATGTAGGTAGGCAGCTTTCTCAGGATTAAATGATCTTAATGATGTTATTGGTGAGATGATACAAATTTGAGGAAGCTTCCTTGAAAGATTCCTTCTGACTTTTTATTTGGACTGTCCAAGCTTGGTTGCTAATGCTAATTTACAACTCTTGACAGTGCTTGCAGAATTCTTTATTTTGGCAAGATCAGGTTTTTAGGCCTATGTTATCTCTTTGCTACTCAAAAGGTTTCAGTTCCTGCATCAGCTCCACGTGTTAATTTGATTTCTTCATTGAAGCATGTCATATCAATTAAGCCAATTCATACTTTGCCTTTGCATAATCCAATCCTTCAAGTAGGTCTGTATTATTTTAAGGTATTTTAAGGTATTCTAAGTGCAACCCCAACTTGTACTCTGTATCTCTCTGTATCTGCTCTAGGTGGTCCATCCTTCCAATGTCAGATTGTGAAAGAAAAATTGACGCTTTTGGATTGTGGGATGGGACCTTCCAATAATTGATGCTAACTTAAAGGCTGCTTTTAGATTGTGGGATGGGATTGGATTGGATTGGACTGGTTTTCAATCCAATCCAGCATTTGAGAAAGAAGAGGGAGTTGTACGCCATAGGCCCTAACAAAATATTGGTTTGATGTGTCTTAAAAAGCTGGATTGTCAAACCCAAAGGAGGGCTTGGGATTGGAAAGCCGGTGGAATTGGATTAGCAATCCAATCCCACATCAATCCAAGATGGATACCAAGCACGCCCTAAATGTTGTTCAGCGATGAAGGTCCCTAGTTACAATGAATCCTAGGGCCTTGTCATGGTTGGATTTAACTGACAATCTCTCCCATCAAATTCTATGCTGCCTCCACTTGTAGATGACCCCTTGGTCTTCTTTTTCCTTCTCTCTCTTATATTTCGTTTTACTCTCTGTTTTGCTATGAATTAACCTTGGTGTACCATCCCTGTTATACCTGCCCTAATTTTCTTATCAGACAGTGACTGATGGGCAAATGCAAAGAAAGCCAATTTGCAATATTGTTTATTCCGTGTGCAAAAACATTGAATCATGCTTTGATTTGATTTGTTCAACTGTTCTTTTCGAGAAATTTCACTTGAGTTTCCTAAATCTTATGTGGAAAAGAACTTTGCTTGCACGTCAAGTCATGCGCCACTCAATACTTATCAGGGATTTTTTTTTTTTTTAATGAATACATAGATATATAAATGCTTGTTACAAATGTATCAAACTACAAATGAGTCTTCTTACCGAAACTCTACTGCAGCTGGTGCTTGAAAAGCCAGGAATTGCAGACTGCGGACCTTAGAAGCAAATCAATGTGCACTCTAAATGGCAAGTTGCAACTTCTTTAACAAAGTGTACCTATGGATCTGGTATGTGCAAGTAGTCATTTGACCTCGTTTGTTCTGGTACGTACCTCAAAATGATTGCCACTTCTTTCTCGTAGATGAGAGAGGGGAGAGAAGGAGACGTTGGCATAACTTAAAACTGTGATGCCTTTATAATGTCATTTTATCTAATCTTACACTATTTACAAATATATATCCCATAAAATAAATGGCGCATGGACTCTCCTCTGAATCCTCTTGTACGTTACACTGTTTATAAAGCATTATCAGAGGCTAACGCATTAGTTTACGTTGTACTTATGTTTTATTATGCAAAGAGATCAACAAGCCGGGTATTAGCTAGCTGAGCTAGGTTTGGTCAGTCTTTGTATGTCTTAAATATCTCATAGTAACGTACCTTTCAAGTCAAAGTCATTTGGGGCTATTACCTACTGTCTCAATTATAAATGATTGTCTTCGTGTCTTCGTTGAAAAAAAGAGCTATGTTATTAGGTCATTACGAAAGTGCCCTGCAATTATTTAATGACTCCACAGCACCTTCGCATGAGTCAGTGCCAACCAATCGGCTGAGTTCAACTAGTCAGGAAGATATCAAGTAAATTGTGACACGAGACCACATGAGCGCTATGCTACACCATTTTGTATGGAAATTTCACTAACGATGGAAAGGCATATGGATGAACTCAAATTGACCGGCATGTCTTGGATGAATAAAGAAGTTTCAATTCCGTCGTCAAATCACAACCTAACGCACGAAATGGGACAGACGAACCATTTCAAAGTCACTACTACATAGGACAACATTAAATTCCACGGCATTACATGCAAGGCATGGCCCACCCACTGGGCCAAAAGCTCGAAGCCCGTGGATTGGCATGACCCCCATTAACAGTCAGATGTTTTTACCAAAATGCTCTCTTCACCAATCATAAACAGCTATATTCTAGAAGTATTTTGATCAATTTAGTATATTAAAAAAAATTTTAAAAAAAGACCGACATGACTCAACGTGGACCATAAGCTGTGCTGGTTCAGGGTTTGGATTTCATGAGCCGTGCTAACACGGTTCATACACTGCTGTGCTGGTATAGCCTACGAAATTGTGGGCTAATTGGTCCGGCATGGCCCATTTTATATCAGTCCGAGGATAACCGAATCGCTATGGCGATCCAAACTGGCCTTTTACGGTTCTTTGGTTCTCTTTCCTCCGTTTCCCTTCTCCCATGGGGCCATTTGCTCTCTCATAAAGAAGAAACACGGAGGTTCGCATAAGCTTTCTTGCCAAGCTATGGAGCTTTATCTCATTCCTTCCTTCTCCATGCTCTTGATTCTTGGCTACATTCAGATGTTATTTTATATCCCAAAAGATTAAAGCCAGATTGGAGTCAAGAGTTTAGGAAAGCAGAAGGTGAAAATATTACGAGTTTAGAGAGATTTTGAATATGAAAATTTTAGAGAGAGGTAAACTTGGCTACATTCGGATCCAAGAATGGTAGAGGTGATCGGATCTATACAGTTTATGGATTCTAAAGATGAAAAAAATGAAAAAGATAGAATGATTTCGAGATTCATGTGGATTCAAGGGTCAGGATCTAGTCACCTTTTCATCCTTAAATTCACACGGATCCTGAAATTATCCCATTTTTTCTATATTTTTTATTTTTGAGATTTATAAACTGTATAAATTTAAGGGTGGGGGAGGTGACTGACATCTAATGAGCATTTACGAATGAATTAGGCAGTACTACCTCAGTTAGTTTGTTTTGGAGGAAATTAAAAGGATTCTTCTACACATACCCATATTTACTGTTTCATTTAATGCCTTTTCTATCATGCTTCTGGTTGTATAGGAGTCATGCTGTAAATAATAAAAAGTTTAAGAGCATAAAAACATTAGGTAAGAGCTTGAAGATATATATTGGGGACTTTAAATGGATGGAATTGAAGTCTGATTTTTAAAAATTATTAAAAAAAGAATAATATCTGAACTTTACACTTAATGTTGTAGCTAAAATAGCCATGCAATTTCATCAAACTTGTCTATCGGGATCTACCATTGGAACTGGGTTGGAATCTACATTGGACTTACCTTTAGATATGTTTCTAACAGCCCTGCTACCAATAGTCGTCATACTTACACAAAAAAATCTACATATTTGTCATTAAATAACAATTGTAGTCTTGGATCAATGAAGGTCAGATACTGTATAATAGCAGTGTTTGAATCTGATGCATATCTGATACTGGAACAACTGCAGTACAGTGCAATGTTATTCAATACTTCCTGTAACTATCCATTCACTTAAGAGGGGATTTCAGGGCATCAGTCTGATAAATCTCTCGATCTGTGCTTTAACTAGAGGGAACTCTACAGTGTTGTTTGTTGCTATGAAAACTATCTAGTCAAATATATTTCTCATTAGCAATGTCCCCTGATTCCAACTAGAGGGCCACCAAGTTATGATGCAGAAAAAAACCATTAAGGGTGTAAAAAGAAGAAAATTTTCTTAGTTATCCCTCATCATGCATTCCCAAGAGTGGTGGTGGCACCAATTCATTTTTGAGCATCATATTATGCTCAAGATTTGCATGGAAGATTCTTCCGGGCAAAACTTTTATTTGCAATTTATTTCAAAACCAATATTCAATAATAACAAGAATGCGTTGTATTTGTCAGCAGGGCTGGAAAAGTGCAAAATAGTCCGAAGAATTGCACCTACACCAGCGGCTTGGCTGTTCAAAATACGTGTGTCACCTTTATCACCACTCTTGTGCCTTGTTAGACTGGGATCACAACCAACAGAGATTAAACAGAGGCCTGGAGGACATTCATTAGGTTTTTCTTGGAGAAACTTACATTGGTTTACATCAGTCATGCATTCTTTTCTTTTTCGATGGTCAATTGCTGCAATATTTTCTCTGCTGCTGCTGCTGTACCCTTCAACTTGGTAGGTCTCTCTCTCTCTCAACGGCAGTGCATGGCATCAATAGCTTGTGTGGGCAAAAATTTTTGGTCTAGCATCTTTTATCTATCCATGATAGTCCCAAACACCCATTTTCTGACGCACAATTTTATGCACAGGCTGAAGGGTATCGTTGTTAACATGTCCCGTGTCTCAAGTTTTAAGCGGGGATCAATAATTTGATCAAGATTTTGTATCTGGAAGCAATAGAAAATGGTCCCTTGAGTCAGGCTGAAGTGTGTTCAAAATCCAGAGAGAGGATCCACAGGTTGATTGACAGCAGAGATCAAGCACATCAAATATGATGGTTAGCATTGTTTTCTGAGATCTGAACACGCTTATGATTTTTCACCGAGGTATCCTTGACTGCCAACGATCGATGATGGATGACTTCAGCCGTAATAACAGGTCATTCATTACATACAGAAGAACTTAAAGGTCAATTTGATCAAATTTTTATATTAAACTATGTCTCTTAGCTTTCAGAATGTCTGCCATGCGCGCTAATTTGGTCCAGCAAGTCATAAAACCTTTGGCTTTTGGCTATCCGGTGCTGTAACTTAGGAGAAAGCCAAGGAGATAAGAGCATTAGATAAAGGTCGATAGTGATGATGGGCTTCAATGAAGAGGATTGAGATTCAAAATTTTTAAAAAATATTGTAATAATAGAGCAGCTGAACCCCCCAAAACCTTTATAATCAGTAGAGATGCAAGGAATTAAAATTGAAGGTACAAATTTAATTATCAATTAACATGTCCGTTAAAGACTGGGAAGCCAAAACAGTTTCTAAAAGCTCTTAGAAGTTTTCATAAAGAGCAACGCCATAACGCATTGATGTAACCAAAGCAATATTGCTCCATGATTTGGAAAAGAGAAGAAAGAAGTAGAGAGAACAGCTGGAGAGAGAAAAAAAAAATCTCAAGAAAATTGATTAAATCACAAAACTGACTCAAACCGTGAATTTGGTTTGATTTAAGTCGGTTTTTTTTTTTATCTTTCAGTTTAGTTTCGATTTAAAAGTTTTTGAAATTAAAAAGGATGATTCGGTTTCGATTTGGATTTCTGAAAAATCAATATAAAACAAATCGAATTATGCATATAGATTTTATGTTACGGTTAAGATTGAGGTTCTACAGGCTATGTTAATAAATGAGCTATGTAAAAAATATATATTTTTTATTACAAATAATTGAGTTATCATTTGATTATGTAGCGTTTGTTATGAAAATCAATCTTCTAATTATTTAAAATAGATATAAATAAATCAGTAAATTGAACCGAAATCAAATCAAATTTTTTGAATCGATTCGATTCGATTTATTAGAACAACCTGCTTAATTTCTATTTCAGTTTTAAGAAACCAATTCGAATCAATTTAGTCCCAAAAATATATTTAAGCTGATTCGATTCATGCACACCCCTGCATCCAACTGTCAGAGGGCATCCCTTTTGCCTTTTAAGTCCTCCCAATTCTTCCAGGAACGCAAAGCGCCATCAGGTGCAAAGTCGCAGCAAAGCCAATCTTTCTTGAATCAGCCCATAACGCGACTTCCCTTGGCACCAGAACTTTTAAGGTGAAGTTCTCGGTTGTTACAAATGTAATGGGAAGGGGCCAAAGATATTATAGGCGAAGGGAAGTAGAAATAATGCTGAGGTTGTCAAATGTTCAAGAAAGTTGGGCTGTGGCTGAAGATCCAGACCCCATCGAAGCAGCCCAGGATGGAAGGCATATACTTTATTGTCTAAGCTAATTTTGAGTCCTAAACTAATTGATGATCAAAAATTCAATCTTCTAATGCACGAAACTAGAAAGATCTGATGACTTTGAAGGATTTAGTTGGTTCTTGATCAGCATACTAGAACCAGAGAAGTCAGAGAATGATGTGCTGAGACCTATGATCATATACTTCACAGCTAAAGCCCAACCTGACTTTCTAAGTCGTCGAGGCATTAAGTAGAAGAAGAAGGAAATGAGAAGATCAGTGCACCACAAGTATTAGATTTCTAAGTATTCACCTCTTGCTCTGAAGGCTCAAAGTATTATTAAATCAAAGAAGACACCAGCAAATTCTACACACTTTTAGAGAGGGGAATCGAGCAGATTTCTTGGCGAATATTGTTGCAAGTTCTTCAGATTCTATTGGATAGACAGCGTTCCTTCTGGTGCACACCTTTGATGCTGATGCATGAAAGGCGACCTTCCTTAGAATCTAAAATCTCTTTGGTCATAAAAAAAAAAAGGCCCACCAAATGTGATAAAGACTGTTCTCAAACTGTGGGAGCCACATAAATGCGAAGGATTGTCCATCAGGAGAGGAGAATTCTTATCTTCATAGGCCAAATATTTGTTTCTTGGCCAATATTTCTTGGGCAACTTCTCTGAAAATTTTTGCTGTTTGGGTTCCTCCGAAGTTTTCTGTCTTCCTTATGTTATCATTTATCCTTCCAGTGAAACGGTTGATAGCCTTGCTACTTGCCATGGCATCTCACCAAAAAAGGAAAAAAAAAAAAATCTTGAAAAATATTTTGATGGTCGACAATATAGAAAAAAGATAGACAGTCTTGATCTATAATAAGACTCTCTTCAATAATTGCTGATAGCATAATTGCTGGAAGCTATCAGCTAAAGGACTGCAATGGGACGGAAGTTGAACACACGAGTGTCAGTGAAAGCACTCGACTGGCAGAAGACGCACATGTATTCGCAATGCACAAACTGGCCAAAAGGAAACGGACAGGCAGACTGGCAAACGAAATGCATGCATCCAGCGACAGGAGCGACCATTCATCCGTGTCTCAACCTACGGTCTGAGCTTGAATGCATGTAGCGACAGGAGCGACCATTCATCCGTGTCTCGACTTTCGGTCTGAGCCATTAAACCTCGCATTTCAAATCTTGTGTATCTTATCATTTACATCATCCTCTTCTGCTTGGTTTTCCCTCCTACCTTTGTTTTTATACTGCTGTACTTTCTGCTTTCTTTTAAAAAATATCCCCTTCTCATCCATCAATCAGAATGGAAATAGGCCTGCTCCTAAAGAAATAACATTCTACCTCGCAACCCGGTGTAAGAATCTAATTTTATGCATTCATTCTTGATTCAGTAACCATAAGATGATCCTTTTGTCCACGGATGTAAAGAAGAAAATTTTAATTAAATCAAAAAAATGTTTTGATTTTCCTTCTCCGAAGCATTTTGAACCGGTTGAATCGTATTGTGTGGGAACAAAAGGTCAAAGTAACATTTTTTTACCTCTTTGTAACCTACTTTGCACCGGCCGCTGCAAGCAAATGCTAAAAGACATAACAAGGCATGGCGTAAAGATAAATTTTGATGATTCTAATTTTTTTGGAATTCCTCCGCATTCTTTGCTGAGAAGCCTTCGTCTCCGTCATGTGGGCAGTGCGTTGGCTGCAAGCGAGGCCATGTGAAAGTCTCGCTGGAAAGATAGCTTATTCTTCTCCTCGGACGCTACTACTTGGAGTTAAAATAGACGGTTTAGTAACCCAAAACACCCCAATCATTGCACCAACTTCCACACACGCTCCTCCCTCTCTTCTCCCAATACATCATTCCCCAGTCCATTTTTAACACCAAAGCAAATGATAAAGAAACCTAATGTTGTGGAGTTACCACACTCATTTAAAAGTATTTACTCCATTAATAGAGTCGCACTAAGTACCAACCATGGAGTACACCCAAGAACTCTTCCAATACAGTAACATGATCTAACAAGATTGCTGTGATTTACAAGGCCAAACAACTCATGACTGCAGCTTTTAATGCAAGCAAATCTAGCAAAACCTTCGGTATTACCAAATCTTTTGCCCCTAACAATCTACCAATCCTACTACTTTAGCTGGAGTAATCCGACATGGCAAATGAGCAATTCGAAGAGCCTTGCAGGGCCAGGCTCCGATTCCGAGAAGCAGCAGTAGCAGCAGCAGCAGCAGTCGCCGTCGAGGAGCCCTTAGGCTCGTCGGCCACCGGTCGTCTGATCTCCTTTAGCAGTGCAACAACATCCTTCATGGTCGGCCGGTCATCGGCACGAGGACTAATACATAGGACTGAGATGGCGAGCGCCTGAAGCATTTCTTGTATCTGGTGGTCCGGTCTGCCTCTGAGCCTTGGGTCAAGAAGAGCTCTTGGGTCGCGCTTGCCCTGCAAGTGGCCGCGGACCCACTGAACCAAGTCAGCTCCCCCTGGAAGCGCGGGGTCCAAAGGATGCCTTCCTGCGAGGGCCTCAAGCAGGACAACACCATAGCTGTAGACATCGCTCTTCTCTGTGATTCGTTGCATCGAAGCATACTCTGATCATAGAAAAACCAATTATTAATTTTTAACTATAGCGCAACACAGGATTCCAAGCTTATTGTTCACCTTTGGTGGTAATAAACCTGGTCTCTATCAACCAGGCTTGTCTCATCTAACAGAGGCTGCCTCTGTGGATCAAAGCAGGAGCTTCAACATCTAGCTCTCTAATAACATCTTAGGTTCTAGGAATCATGGCCTAGTTTCAAGCCAAGGGAACACTTTAAGACACATAGTACCATACTAATGACAACAATTGGTCAGAAGAAAACTATTATATAGCTCATATAAATTAGATTTAATCTCCTGATGACACCTATGACCATAACAGGGAGAGTTCTATCGAAAAAGGGCAAAAGCAAAGCAAAGTTTAATCCAGGAAACTGAGTTAATCTTTAAAGACATGAACTAAAAAGTTGTACTGCACAAAATTTTTCCATGCAAATGAAAGTAAAATGAGAAAGTATTAGATGATCACCTGGAGCTATGTATCCATAAGACCCAGCGATGCGAGGAGGAGCCTTGGAATCCAACTTGCCAGCACAAGCACCATCGTTAGCCCCGCTCAAAACTCTAGCCAGCCCAAAGTCCGCCAAATACGGTTCAAAACTTGGCCCCAACAACACGTTCATGGCCTTCACATCTCCATGCAAGATGGCCGGCACGCAGTCGTGGTGCAGGTAGGCGATCGCATGCGCCACCCCGATCGCAATCTCGTATCTCACCTCCCACTCCGCCACCCCCTTCCCACTCCGGTGAAGGAACCCGCTTAGGCTCCCGTTCGGCAAATAGTTATAGAACAGTAGCTTCGTGCTCCGATTCGCTCCCCATCCCAGTAGCCGGACGATGTTCCGGTGCCTAATCGTTCCCAATGCATTGATCTCATTGCGAAACGCCCCCGATTCGTCCGACGACCACATCTTCTTGACGGCGAGCATGTCGCCGTTCGGAATGCCGACTTTGTAGACTACCCCTGAGCTCCCGGTCCCGATCACGTTGGCCGACGTCAGTCCTCGGACTACATCATCCACCGAGAAATCCAGCTTCTGATACAGCGTGACCTCCCACGTGTCGTCCTCATGCCCACGGAGACTAGTGCGAGTGCGAACCACCACGTAGACGGCCATCAGCAGCAGCACAGCGCTGACGCTGATGAGGACCGACATGGCGAGCTTCAGCACAGAGATGGTGGCCCTGCTCGATGAGTCTTCGCGGGCCATGGGACCACCGGCGATGAACAATCCATGGTTGCCAGCGAGATCGGAGAGCGGGAGCTTGCGGAAGAACGGGGTGTCGGGCAACTCACCGGAGAAGGCGTTGAAGGAGATGTTCAGAGCGACGAGGTTCTGGAGCGAGGCGAGTGCGTCAAGGTTCCCGGTGAGCTCGTTGTGGGAGATGTCGAGGCAGCCGAGCTTCCCTAGACCGGAGAATTGGCTCGGAATCTCGCCGGTAAAATGGTTGCAGCTGAGGTTGAGCGAGATTTCGAGTGCTGGAAGCTGGCCTAATTCTGGTGGTATCTCGCCAGAGAAAGCATTGTCGCCGAGATCCAGCAGCTGTAACTTGCTGCAGGATCTGATCTCCGCCAGAATCCTGCCGGAGAGCTGATTCCTCCCAGCGATAAGCTTGGTCAGCTCCGGCAACGACCCGATGCCAGGACTCAACGGACCGGAGATCCTGTTGTAAGATACGTCGATGAATTGTAGGTTCTTTGGGAACGAATCAGGCAAGGCTCCATTGAGAGCATTGGAATGAAGATCCACAAATTCGAGATCTTGACATCCTGATATCGCGGGTGGGATCTGAGCCACTAGTCGATTGTTGCTCAAGTCAAGGAAGTTTAGGTTCTTCAAGCTACCGATCTCGGCAGGAATGGCCCCAGAAAGCCGGTTACCATTCAGCCGGAGCCGGACGAGGCTAGTGCAGTTTCCGATGTCCGGCGGTATGAATCCTGATAATTCGTTGGACAGCAGGAGCAATTTGGTGAGATTCTGCAGCCTGAAGAGCTCTCTCGGTATCGGCCCGGTCAGATTGTTGGAAGAAAGATCCAGCGACTGAAGGTTCCGGCACTGGGCCAAGTTCGCCGGGATACTCCCCGTCAGCCTGTTTTGCCAGGCGTAGAACAGGGTGAGATTCTCCAATCTATGGAAATCTATCTGGACCTCGCCGGAGAGCCAGTTGTTGTCCACCTCGAGATCAGTCAGAGCAGTGCAGTTGGAGATCTCGGGTGGTATCAAGCCCGTCAGCTGATTAGTACTCAACTGAAGCTGTTCAAGTTTCGAGAGGTTCCCGATGCTTCGGGGGATGCTTCCAGTCAGAAGATTCAGTGAAAAATCCACAAGAACTAGCTCTTTGCATTGCCCCAGCTCCTGAGGGATTGCGCCCACCAAGTTGTTCTGCCATAAGAGCAGAGCCTGAAGCTTTGGAAGCTCACCAAGCTGTGCTGGAATGGAACCTGAAAGAGAATTCTGGTATAGATACAAGCTTGTCAATTCAGTACAATTGCCAATCTCTTCTGGGATTGGTCCTGAGAGGAAGGCAGTATAGATGGCAATGGTCTGGATCTTCTTCAGCAATCCAATTGTGGAAGGGAGGTTCCCTGATATGCCAGTTTCGGCGAGGCCCAGCAAGACAAGGTTGCTGCAGTTTCCAATCTCCGGAGGCAGCGGGCCTTTAAGATTTTGGTTCCCCCCAGCGCGGAGAACTTCCAGCTTCTGTAGTTTTCCAATGCTGGATGGGATCTCACCGCTGAGATTATTATCATAGAGAGTTAGATAAGTAAGCGCTGAGAGGTTGCCAATGGCAGGGGGTATGGCTCCTTGCAGAGAGTTCGAATTCAGAGAGAGAGACACGAGCTTGCTCAGCTTGCAAATCTCTGCTGGGATCTCACCAGAGATTTGGTTTCTGCTGATGTCTATGGCGGCTAGTTCCTGGTAGTCACCAAATTCTTTTGGGATGGGGCCGGTGAGGTTGGTAGCAGAGAGATTGAGTGTTTTCAGGGACTTGAGGGGTTGGAAATTTGAAGGTAATGGACCTTGAAGGTTCACCAACTTCAAGCTTAGGCCGACTACTTCGGATTTGGAGTTGCAGGCGATGCCAAACCATTTGCATGGATTGGGGTCCGAAGGGTTCCATGACCTGAGTGCATCTGTAGAGCTGTTGAGAGTTTGCTTCCATGATAAGAGAGCTAGGCCTTGGTCATCGATGGAGAGGCAGCAGAAGAAGGAAGAGATAATGGTGAGTAGGAGGATTAGATATGAGAAGGTGTTGAAGCTAGAGGCCAGGGATATTGGGTTTGAAGGCATTGGTGATGGTAGAGGGGGAGAGGGTATGGTCTTGTTGGGATTGTAGAGGGGGGAACCCCATGTTTTGTTTATAGTAGAAAACCACGAGATCTGGATCCAAAGAACAGGTTTGCTTTTTGATTTTAATATGTTTGTTGTTGTTTTGATTGTCGGATGGATGCAGATGGGCTTTGGTTTAGTTTATGCATTTGGGTCTTGGATTTAAGCTATAGATCGGTAGAAAGTGTGGCTGGTTGGGGACAATATGAAAGGCTGGATCAATTTAATCATCGAGAGAAACTGAGAGGAAGGTAGGTTTTAGGATAACATGAGTTGCTGTAGCTACTGTCATTATATTTCTTATTCATTTGGTACTGTGTGTTCCTTTATCACATATTACGTATGGAAAATGGTTTGAGTATCTATTCTTTTGTTTCAGTAGATAACAGAAAATTATATCCTCTTTCTTCAACTGAGATGAGAGAGGGTGGTATTTCTTCAAAGAGAAAATTATATCCTCTTTCTTCAACTGAGATGAGAGAGGGTGGTATTTCTTCAAAGAAAATCTCATGTACTGTTGGAATCTATTCCATTTTCATTACAGGTACCATAATACTTGCAACATATTTATGGTTAGAAACCATAATATGTGAAAGCCTAGGGATAAAATTTTCCAAAGTATCTGAAAGTGCATGACCCAGAACTTCACTTATTCATGATAAATATATTGGCTATTAATTGTCAAATAATACACTGATCAAATTATTAAGACCATCTCTTCTGATTTATTGATGAAATTATGTCACTGTTAATTATATTATTCCTGGTTATCAAATCTGTTATTTGAACCATTGTTTTTCTTGTCGTTTCTTTTTCCATGCTGATTCTCTCTGTATGTCCTTGCATATGGACTTAAATATATATTTTTTAATGTTTTTGTTTGAAAAGTTCACAGTTTTTTCTTGTCTTCTTTCTCTCATTTTTATTTTTTCTTCTAAATCTTTAGAAGATCATTTGGACTCCCTGTTTTACTGTGCTCTTGATGGAGGTGTCCTGGTAGAGCTACCTCAAAGAGAAGGAGAACTAACATCGAAATTAAATCATTCCATTCTGCGCTTCTTTTTCCCAAAATTCTGAAAGCCTGGCTATGATTTAAAGGACATAAATAATTTTGTTAATTGATTTCCTTTTGTTTGCAGCATTAATCAAAGAGAGAAGCGTGTATGCTCTGTGGTTGACTTGTTCGGGTACCAGTCTTCATGTCATTTAGAAAGTTGACATAGCTTCTTGTAAGTTTTAAAAATGCATATTAAAATTTCTTTCTAGCATTCTCACCTGCTAGTTAATCAATATGTAACATTTATGGAGATATTTTTTAATTATACAAAAAATGGTTGTTCGAGGAGCAAGTGAGGAATCTTTGAGGTGCACATGCTAGTAAAGAGGAGAAGATTAATGCTAATGCTAAAAAATTAGCAGCACATGTCATGTGTTTGGGCGGCAATTGCTGGAAAGTATTAAAGAGAATACCAAGAACATTTACATGTCTTTGAGTGGAAGAGACAACAAAGAGAACATGGAGCTTCTCTATTTTAATCCTTAACATTGTCCAAACCCCATGAAATCGTTCACAATCTAAGGGTCCACTTCAGCATCAGGGGACAGGTAGACCCTTATGGGGTTCTACTTTCATTCACTACCTATAAACAAAGATTGCTGAAGGCCAGCCTGAGAAGAACAAAGCCTACCCCCATCCATGACTTCCCTGAATAAAGTTTTCCATGGTGGACCTTACAATACATTTGGTTTGCTTAATCTGAAGTTCCACTAATGGATTACTTCAATAAGAAATAACCTAATGATGTTTTGCTGGTGTTATCATCAACCACTCTGATGGTGAGTATTAACCACTAATAGAGTCTTATGGACAACCAGTCACACTATATATGATGAGTTACTGCTATGATTCAAGTGATACATGCTCCCATGTTAAAGATTTAGACAAATCAACAGAAGTGAGAAGAAACATGCCTATGGTGCTTCTCATTGATAGAGACCACTGGTTGAATTGTGATGATCAGCTAGAATTAGCATTTTTATTGATAATCCAATGATGAAATTTGTTCTTTTTTTTTGTTTTTGGGTTTGGAAGGAGAGGAGGAGGGTGAGGATTTTAACAACTACCTGCAATGAATTAGGTGACATAAAATTGCATTGACCCCCCATTATATTTGACATGAATCAACCAAAATATTTGATTTTGGATTAAAATCAACTCTAAGGGTCAGAAGCCACAGGCTTTCACATGGTGATGGTGGACAGATTTGGGGACAGAGTAGGTGGCACACATGGGCTATATGGTTTGTGCAGGGGGATGGAAGCATTGAAGCATCATGGGATAAAGATGGATCCAATCAAGAGGTGGGGGGAGAGAGAGAGAGAGAGTAATAGTGTAATGGTAATGGAAGCATTATGGGAATAAAGAGGATCTGGATCCAATCAACAGAAAGAGAGTAACAGTGTGAAGACAGCTTGGAACACATGACAGGGAAGCAGGGAAATGGTTATGGTGGTGGTGTCATTGCTGGATTTAATTTGTTAACATAGTTTATAAATTAGTCAAGTTGCAATGCATGTTCTTTCACATCTTATGCTTCCATTTCTTTTCTGACAGCAAGTTATTTTAGAACCACTAGGAGCCAAGTTGTACGCATGCGCAGCTTTTACAGTGGCAGTTATAGCGGTTACAAACTTCAAAGGGTTAGTCATGGCTTAATCATAGAAAAAACAATTTGCACTAAATTTGATAGTCTCAATTTGCTTCCTTTGGTTTATTATTTTGTCTTTCCTTGTCATTTTACCATTTCTCAAATTAAAGAAAACAATTTCCCTTTCAACAATCCAATCCATCTAATTACTTGGTTAAAAGAGATAAAAATGCATACATTTTGGGAAAAGTGAAAGGTTATGGCATAAAGCTTTAAATACCATCACAAAGACAAGTGAAAGGAAGATTAATTCTCTTTTCCTTTAAGGCTGCAGCTTTAAAGATTAATTCTCAGGGATTCTTCTGGCCATCAGTCCAAGAAATCTATTTCACAACCCTGATCACTCGCTTATCACAAGGCATACAGGAGTTTCATGTCCCCCTTCAAGCTTCCAAGCAAGATAATACAAGCATCAAATTCTATTCTGCATTGTTTCTTGGTCTCATTTAAGAAGCTGGTAGTTACGTTGCATGGTCCTTTGCTTGTTTACTTGGTGGTTACTGTGAATGTCAATGCAAAGTAAAAGGAAAAGAAGGAACAAAAGCATTGGGTTGGACTTAGGGTTAAAGTGGTTAAAAGGCAAAGTTTAAAGCTCCAATGAATTAATTAGAAGGGAAGCACACAAGGGCACATGGAAGGAGGAGGAAGGTGTGGTATTTTCTGGTTGGTCACTAGTCAGCTATTCACGTGCCATGCACTTTAAGAGCCGGAAATTAATAAAGGAGAACCCAGTCTAGTAGCCTAACACCCAAAGATCCTCACTGTCCAATTCATGCAAGGCATCTTCCGATGAGCCTAGAATAGAATTGCACCAATACTTAACTTGGACCAACTGATCACTGGATTTCTTCCGGACTGCTTGAGAATATGGTGAGAACATGCTGTCCATGACCGGAGGGCCGCTTCAATATGCTCTGCAGCTGGTAGAGTCACTAATTATCATTGTCATCAGATCATCAGCAGTAATTAAGATTTGTTGCCCCAAAAATCGGTATTATATCAGTTTGTATTGAACTGTATCATTATGAATTGATGGTGTATTAATAAGATGGATCAGAAGGTCTTAAGCCATGAACAGTTTCGAATCAAGCTGAATCGAACGGTTTGGTTCGATTTGAAATGGTTAGATACATCAATTCAAAGTCGGTGCGGTTGATTCGAGGTCAACTCGCTTCATGTTCCAAACCAAAATGCCAAATTGTCTCGTATCGGATTGGTTTGGTTCGGTTTGGTCTAAATTATCTCGTTCGGAATGATTGAGTATACAACAATGGTAACCATGAATCTTAAGCTGATGACTACGTGTTCTCCAAAAGGCTAAACCCCCATGATCAACGTGGCACATTTTTAGTCATTTAGGTTGTCAGTGTCATGCCTAATAGGACACATTCTTGTTCCATCCTGCCTAAGATTAGGGCCTAAGAATTGTTTGGATAACTCATTCTTGTTGTCTTATGCCTAAGATTTATAGGCCGATGACGGCTTCTTGTAGTGTTATCCAAAAAGCTTAACCCTATGATCAACACACGACACACTCTTGTGTAGCCCCCACTTCTAATTGGCCTTCCATGATTACCAGCGATTTTGGATAACACACGTGGTTATCCTATGCAGTCATCGGCATAAGTAGTTCCACCGATGGTTTATGCCTTCTGGTGAACCATGAAAGGATGAAAAACTAGGGACACAGTCGCTAACCAAGGCCAATTAGAAGCAAAATAATGCTCTAAGGTCCATTGATTGCTAGGAGAAGAATCTGAGAAACTATATCATGATACCATTGATCACCTTCTGTATTTACTTTGATATCCTGTGAATGAACTCCATGAGAAGATTCAGTCCCAAGTAGATGTCTAGCCAACCTTGTTTAAGTTATACAATGCAAAGAGGCCCTCAGATTAGTAGCATTGGTAAAAAAATATTCCAACAGAACCTCAAAATTTTTCCCTACATGAAATTAGTCAGTTGTGATTCCATCTACTTGAAATTATTTTTTGAGGGAAAGAGTTGGGCCACTTGAATATGGATTTTTTAAGTATGAGCATCATGGCTTGAGTCATTTGCATAGCCGTGATAGTGAAAGCAATTGTCTGCATGCAAACCATTGCAATAGATATGCTATTGGAGAAGGTAAGACATGTTATTCTAATATGATTACACAAAATTTTTCTTTTTTTTTTTTTGGTTTTCAAGTGTTCTTTGTTTTTGTTTTTAAGTGTGCTATCAAATTTTAAAACAAAAGATATGTCATTAGGAAGAAACCTAACTTTCAAATTATCATTTTTATTAATTGAATAGAATTCAAAGAGACAATGGTTCAGGTGTCCCACAAAGATGGTCACATTTCATTTTCAGAGTGATCGCCAAAAAAGAATTGAAGTTTTGGCCTCTCTCTCAGCAGTGCTCTCCATATTTTCCATTGAACTTTGTTAAAGACAATTTGTCTAGCACTTTTGATTGTGCTAGGTCCCATCAATATCTCTCTCTTTCCTTTTCTACTGTCATTTTCTGCTCCATTTAAGTCCAATTCTGCCTTTCCTTAGTGATGTGGTATTAAAATAGTATGGGGTTGCCGGGGCTGACTCCATGGATGTCAATTCGTTGCCTCCTAAGCACCAAGCAAATGGTGGAGGTATTCTTTTCCCTGATTTCAGGATTAAGTTGTCCTAACGCGCTCCTCACCAACCTTTTCTGTGTCTTTAGGCATTACAATGAGAGTGGATGGGAGAGTGGGGTATTAACACTCATTACTTCTCTATATTTTTATTCAAGACAAGACTTCACCATTGCTTTGCTTTGCTCGGCCAAAGATTTGAAGCGTGCACCTACGAATGGTGAATTACTCTTCACAGAGGAAAAAAAAAAAAAAATTGGATGAGGTGTACTAATTATAATTTTATAAAAAATATATTTAAAATAAAATAAAATAAAAAAATTTTATTTTCATTAATTTTTGATTAAAATTTTATTGTTGTTGATACTAACTGTACATTGATGAGTGAACCTTAGACCTGGCCTTGTCCTACTGGCATGCATCTTTGACTTGCCGGCCGAGTTTTGTTAGAACTTTATTGATTATGACTATGCCATCATCAGCAAGATGCCCAAGAGGTTCCAAGTTGCAACTTGAAGAGGATATATTCTTCTCCTTTGCTTACAGACAAAAGGGTATATAAATCTCTAATTAAAATATTTTAGTTTCTTCTTTCTTGTCTTCTCTCTCTCTCTTTTTTTACACTTCTGCAGACCAGCTTGCTGTTGTCGTGTCCTTAATTAATCACTACTCCTTTTCTCACAAAGAAAAAGAAGAGAAAAAAAAAAAAAAAAAAAAGTTCAGCATTAAGTCTTGGGAATATTATATATTATGGGAAAGACTAAATAGCAAAAAAGAGTCCAACTTCTAGAAGCATAGTTCATTGAGAGTGGTTGTTTTTATTCATTGCATGGTTTTGAAAATATGTTTTAATCCGAAAAAGGTCCAAACTTACAGAAACATTGGAGCTAACACTAAGATATGAGTCACAATCAAGAGTCATTGGTCAAAAAAAAAAAAAAAAAAAAAATTACAATTTATAAACCTTAAAGAAACATCTGATATCAATGATTTAATTATCTATTGCAATAAATATAACAACTAAAGGAAAGTTCTTATAAATGTAATGTAACCTATTTTTTCTTGACAAGAAATTTAGAAATAAGATTTTATAAGAACGCCCACTGGCAACCATATCTTCATAATTACAATCATCATATCATCAACTTTTATAATATTTTTAGGTCATCTCTAGAGGTAATTTCAACTGAGTGGATTTCAACCTCTCGTCAAGACATTTCACCTGCCTCTCCATCCAACTCCCGTGACAATTCATATCGCTTATTATAACTAAACGCATCTCAACATGAACCAACTTGCCATTAGAAAAAAAATAGTAACAAAGTAGTGGTAGCACGGGATGGAGACGTTTGCATCTCGAAAGATTCTTTAAATCTTCTTAAAATGCGCTTCAAGACCTTTAAGATTTTCCATTAGAAAAAAATAGGAACAAAGTAGTGGTAGCACGGGATGGAGACGTTTGCATCTCGAAAGATTCGTTAAATCTTCTTAAAATGCGCTTCAAGACCTTTAAGACTAGACGGTTTGAATAAACCAAGAGAGGTAATAGTTAAGGATGATAATTTTAATCTTTAAAACTTAAAACGATATGAACATGTGGAGAGGGGAAATAATTATGGATAACAATTTCAACCTCTATGGAGAGAATCAATCCCATTCCATTTCAGTGGGATACGTTCTAATGAGAATTTTTCATCTTTTATATGAATGAAAATCGATGGAAATAAGTATACCCTCACTCCATTCCTATCCCATTAACCTTTACTTATAGTACTTTTATATATTTTCTCTCACACACACACACACAAAATTATCCTCTATAAAGAGAGAGGAGAGGATAAACTTAGCTTCATTCAAATATAACCAAGTTCAGGACCTAATCATTGTTCTATCCTTAGATTCATGCAGATCTCTAAGTTACCTCATCTTTTTTATTTTCTTTTTACTTTTAAAATTTGTAAACTGTGTATATGTAAAGATGAGAGAGATGACCGAATCTCAACTTAGCTACTTTTGAATATAACCAAATCTACCATAATATATATATATATATTCTCAACCGTAATCTTTCTTTCAACTATATTAATAATTTCATAATTTTTATTAAAAATTAATAATATGTCATTAGGGATAGAGTGAAGAAGGGCAAGGTAAGAACAGGGATAAAATGGGGATGGGATGATCATTTTCCACAAAGCCAAAATGTGGATGAAAAAAAACTATTCATTTACCAATACAAGGTGAGAACAAAAATTATTTTTGGAATGAAAATTAGAAACACTGCCCCACCCTGCCTCATTACCATCCCAGCCATGGATCTAAGGATGAAATGCCCAGCAAGAAGAATGGGACGAAAGAATATTTAACCCATCTTTTCTTCGTCAATTGGAAGCCTTTTATCCCCAAAGAACTAAAGGGCGAATAATTTTAGGAAAACCATTCAACGAGATTAGTTTGCCTGATTGAGTCGCCCACAGCTAAACTACCTGACCCACCCCAAATCCTCACATGCCAAAATAAATATGATTATAGAAATAACATTAGTGGATCAAATTATTGAGAATATGCAAAGTTAGCACTGCATGATTACTCATGCTGATGGAAAATCATTGTCCGACCAACCATTCATTGAATGCTATTTTCCCGCTTGGAACAATTCATCACTAAAAGGTCGAAAGCAGTGAGATGATGAGATCACCATCTTATTAACGACTACAGCAAGGCTCTACATCTGCAACATCACTCAGACGGGCAGAGGAACACCGCTGAAGAATGCATGCCATGGAGGAAGAGATTCATCCAGCTATGGAAACCTGTAATGCTTAAGAGAACCCACTTGCACCCACATGAGCTGTTATTTACTAAAACCAGGCGAGCAAATATACCAGTGTGAGCTAACTGTGGATGATAGCGTTGAATTAGGAGAAGTAGATTAAATGCTAAATAAGATATAGAGAAAGCCTTAAGAGGATAACAATTTACAGAGAGGTAGGACAAAAAGAGAGTACATGCAAGAATATTCAGCCAAAGTGGAATGAAAATGAAGCCCAAATCAAGATAGATAATAAAATATACAATGAATGTTAGAATATTTTATCCAAAAGAATGTAGACACACACAGATAAATGTAATCTATTAGTGTAAAATGGATGGCATGGATGGGTGCTTCTAAATGCATCAACCTTGGCAATGTGAGGGGAAATTCTTTAAAAGAGGTGTGAGCTGCAGTGATGGATCAAAATGTAGAGAATTCAAGAAGTTCTAAGGGAACATAATAGCTGTAAAGTTAATTAGAATGCTCAGACAGATACATGGTACAATTAGAAAGGATAGAAGGAGACATAAGTATCTAGAAGAGTTGGGGGAATATTTATTGAGAACAAAATGATGGAGGACAAATTTAGAAAATTTGATCATATACCATATGATGAAAAATTAGGGAAACTTCAATGACTTAGGTAGAAGACGTGAAAACAATCTGGAAAAGCTTTCAACAACAACAAAGGCGGTCTTTAAATAGGAATGATTGGTGAAAGAGGATTTAAAAAACTGACCACAAATAGCTTCCCCAGAAAATAAAAAAAAAAGGGTTTGATTATTATGGTTACTGGGAGGCGTTATTCAAGATACAGGGATTACTGGCTAATTAATATCTAACAGCTACAGCAGTAAAACCTAATTATAGAGCAAAATTTGCATATCATAAGCTGGACAACCCTTCCGTTTATCTTATACATGCTCAAAAATAAAAAATAAAAAAAAAGAAGTCCAATTTTGAGAGAAGAAAAGGCATGTTTACAAAAATACTCTCTTTTTAGTAATTAAAAAAATGCTCTTTTGTTGGTCAAAAATATTCCACAAACTAACTACATAGTACAGCCAATGTTGAAGAACCAAAAAAAGAACATTACCATGTATGTGTGCTAGTACAGGAGTGTTTCTTATAACAGATAAAACCTAGGATCCAAGTACATCAGTAGGAAAAACAGAAGAAATTATGGACATTGGCATCACCTGCCAAAGCATCTCAATATTGAGGACGTAAGAGTTGAAGATAGAAACTTCAGCCCAGAAGATCCTCCTGGAAAGTATGATACAGAATAATATGCAAGCGCAAGAACCTGGGAAAATATTGAGCATGATTGTATTTCATAAATATTAAGGTATCAAAAAATGCAAGCATATTTATATTCAAAAAAATGGACAGTTTAAATTAATTTGTATGCCATGCAAAATGAGAAAGAATAAAGACAATATAGAGCTATTATGGTTCCATGGCCATTAAGTGCATTTGCAAAATGGTTGACACTGTGCCAGCTTATGCTAAACTAGGGATGACAACCGAATGGATTTAGGGTAGAGGGTATATTCCTCGTTCCCGCCCCACCCCGACCCCACTCTCATCCCCCATCTTTGCTCCCATCCACCGAACGAAAAATAATTTTCCTCCCATCCTCACCCCCATGATTCCCATTCCTCATGGGGAATCTTCAATACTCACTTTTTTTTCAAAATTGGTTGTCAACTTTGAGCCCAACTCTATTATTAAAAATATAGATATATTTGAAGTCCCAAAATCTATTATAAATTAGTGAACGTTTAAAATACATTAAAAGGTTCAAATTTAAGAGCCTAAACCCAATATTTCGAGTAAATAAGAAGTTTAAATTTGCATAATTACACCTTTTATCATTCGAGAAAAATGATAGGGTTTCGAGGATGGGTTTAAGGATAGAGACTCTAGTCTCCGTCTCAGAATCCAATAGATTTTCAAAAATTTTCCCCATCTTCATCCCCATTTAATGCCTCCAAACCTATCTCCATAGGGGCAGTTCTCTTTGGAAATCAGGTTTCTTCATCCCCTTTCCCTATGCTAAACTAACAAAATCAAAAATAGTAAACTTTAAAAAAAATACTAAATAAATATCATCACAATGCCACCACAAAAACTAGACCGGTTTTATTTGATACGAACCTATAGATTGAAAGTCAAAAAAGAACCTAAGCAAATTCAAGGCTATGAAATTTTATACCTGAATCACAGAAAAGAGAACAGAGAGAATGTAACTGTGGAGCACCATGGAAACGTAAATGGTACCCACCATGCTGCCAATAAATCCCACTGTGAATGGAAGCCTCTGTAATGTAAATAGACGAACTTATGTGAACAAAATAAGATAAATATCACAAACTACTATTTGTTACAGAGTATTGCTGTTGTGTAAAGAAAGTTCATTTAGACAGGAAGTTTTGGGAAAAGCAAATTCCAAAACAACAATTCCATAGAACAGAATTCATGCAAACAAAAAAAAAAAAAAAAACACTAATATAATTTGCATGCTATAATACAGCAATAGAGAGAGGAGAGTCTTTTGTTGAATGCAATTAAACTTCACCATAAAATAAGTGGTTCATGAATTGACATGTTTATTGGTTTGATTGGTATAGTCCAATAATATGGAACAAGTTAAAAGACCATCAAGGTATTCTAAACTTGGATTGCTGTTTGCTAAAGAGGTCATCTTAGAGGGAGTAGAATGGATAGGATATATGAAAACAACCTCATATCAGTGGGCAGGCTTCCTGATTTCTGTTTTATCAAAGTTATATGCAATTTTCCAAACAAGGCATTGACGGATCATTAAGGTAATCAATTTTATTGGCTGACACTAAATTAGCCTAGGCCCTGCTTAACACCCACCAGGCCTCATGTACCATGCCAAACCTGGACTGCCACATGGGATCAAGAAAATGAGTAGGTAATGGAGCAGATAGGTGTTGCAGTAATCTAATCAAAATTGTCTACTAGTTAGGGTTGGAATTGGGCCCAGTTGACCCAGGTTTCTGTGTACCTCAGGCCAGGCTCAAATGATTTCTTTTTCGAGCTCTGAGCCAGATCCAAGCCCAAAAGTTTTTAGCAAGGTCAAGCTTGACCTGAGCCCAAGCTCAGCAGAGTGGAGGCAGGAAGGCATGGTGGGGGGAGGGGGATAGGTGAGAGGAGGGAGGGAAGGGCTAGGGCATGGAAAGCAAGAAAAGATGGAGGCAAAGAGGAACAATAAGGTGAGGGGGATGGCTGGGTGGAGGGAGGGGAAGGCTAGGGCATGAGAGAGAGAGAGAGAGAGAGAGAGAGATGGAGGTGGAGGTGAAGAGGAACTGCTGGGGGAGGGAGGGGAAGACTAGACCATCGGGAGGGGGAGGGGGTGGGGGAGGATTCATGGGGGGTGGTCTGGTGGATGGTGTCATGGGTTAGGCGGCAACCAGGCTGGGTCAAGATTCAGACTGAGCTTGGGCCAGGCTGGATTTTTATTTACGCTTTACCATCCATGTTCAAACACAAGCCCGAACACTCTCAAGCTAGGCCCATATCCCAACCCGAAGCCAACCCATCACAGGCTCATTTCCAATGATCTATATGCTGATTTGGATGAAAAAGATTTTTCAGGAAAAGCATTTGTCTAGTAAGTTGAAATGGAACGATAGGAGGATTTAAATATATGCTTTAGAACCATGGATGTCTTTAAATCTGAGTACATGCTGGATAAAAAATATAGGAAAGGTATAGAATCACTCAACTCATGGATCAAGAGGGAAAGTCCAGAAACTAAGCAAGCAAGTGTGCACAGATTGGGACTTTAAGATCAGACTCTACAGATAACCAACTATGCAGTGAGAAGGGAGAAGAAACGAAGCCAATTATAATGAAGGGGGAAAGGCCATCAAGGGAGACTTCCACTTCTATGTCCCAGGTTAGATCTCCAGCAAATGTCACCAAGGTTGAGCTGAGGAACATTAGCAAATGGCAGAGAGCTAATGAGGAAACCACCAGCCTCCAGAGAATCTTAATAGATAAAATTTTCTTTCATGATAGTATACAAGATATGAAAAATGGATGATCTCCCTCAAATGTTTGTCATCATCAGCTCCAATGAAAAAATTCATGTTATGCTTTTAAGCCTCTTCTATATATATATATATATATATATATAACTTCTTCATAAGTACTCTACAACTTCAAAATGCCCTGTATCTATCTATTTTACTTGGTCTTCTTTAAAATGCAAAAGAAACTTTTTGAGAAGAGCAACTAAACAACAGCAATCCTTCATCTGAAAGCAATATTAACAGACCAAGACAAACAAACTAAATAGTCATTCTTTTTCTCAAAGGCAAGTAACTTCAATATTAACAAAGTCAAAAATGTGACTGTAAATAACAAGCCTTATTTAAACTATTTGGGTCATGGTATGCAGCACTAGTGCATACCGTCCCATACCGGGCATATTATACCATACCGGTACCAGACCGAGACTTAGTACCAATGCGTATCCAATCATAATACATTGAACTAATCAGCATACTGACATTATACTAATGCCGTACGGGTACGGAGTTTGGTAATAAGACAGCAAAACTTGTTTGGGTCAAGTAAGTTCTAAGCCTGCCAACTAAAGGCAAACTGATTTGTTCCTCAGCCTTTGCACAGAAATTCTCAGGAACATTTAAATAGTTCAGGTTTTCTTGCTCAATCGGAAGAGAACTAAACAAAATAATAGGAGTCACACATTCAAAACAGATACCTCTTTTGAAGACATGTGAGCCAGCTGATTCTTTGGACCTCTAAGAGCAAAGAATGATCCAATAATTAAGATGCAACCAAAAGTAAAACAAATAGCAAATTTTTGAGGCATCAGCACAATGACTGGAAGGAACATAGTGAAAGCAACAAAAATGAAGAACAGTCCACTGGCAAGGAGCAGCCCAAAGTACATGAGAGCCTTTCCAGAGGGAATGCTGCTAGTAGCATTCTGGAAGCTCCCAGGTAATTCCCTCACGCCTTTAGATACCCTGGTAGACACCAAAGCAACAAGTAAAAAAATGATCGCATACCATGTAAATGACAAACTATTCAGATATCGTTCATAAACATGTTAATGAATAAACTATAGATTGTAAAGCCTTGCAGTTTCAAGGAAAGATATAAAACATGGAAAAAGAACATTCGAAAGCCAGTCTTTTCAAAATCAAGCCAACATAAGATAATTGACTCGGGAGGGGGAAAAAAGATGCTCCATACCTACTGGTTCTTCTATTAAAGAATCATACTTGTAAGAAGATATCTCATATTGCTCCATATTAACATTTCACTACTTGATTGAAAAAGAAAAAGACAGACTAAAGGATGAGATCATTTCGAACAAATAGCAATGAAATGTATGACAAGATTTTAGCTAATAGAGGTTATGAGACAAAGAAGCAATATGTTTAGAACAAAAAATAAGTGCACATAGCTCGGTTTTTAACTTTCTTTTTCCAATCATATTCTTTAAGTTGTAGATCACTCTCTCACCCTGCAGGTGCAAGGAGAGTGTGAATGATATCAATGAAATAAAAAGAAGTATCTTTCATCCAATATTTGTCATCCATGATGAGTGCAAACATAACCAGAAGCGGGAGTGCAAGTTCAAATAATACTTTAATTCTCCAAATAAGAATTTGCATGATAAACATAGGAACTATTCGCATGTCTTGCATTTTTTCTAAAAAAAAATATTGACATTCTTTTGCTACAATCCATCGCACAACATGTTATAAACAATTCTAAGTGCCAAAAAAATTTTAAAGCCAAATTACTCAACAATGCAAAGTGAGTCACCTCACCTTAACACTTCCTTTTAGTATGTGATATTACATGTAATATATTTTTATTTTTAATGAAGTCAACCAACAAAATTGTAGAAGTGCATGAAGTTTTGTACAGCACATGTAATATATATTTTTATTTCTAAAGCTTAGAATATTCTAGGGGTTTGCAGATGATGCAGTGTCAAATAACTGGGCCCAAAGTTTGAAAACTTGAATTTACTTTAGGTTTTGATAGGACCAATTGTAATTCATTTTTGCTATTTGTAGCAATTTCAACCCAATTTTTGGATTTTTGCCCACAATATCAAGTAAAAATCTGCATATGTTCAAAAAGAAAAATAGAAAATTATAGAGTATAAATATAAAATAACAAGTCAAGAAGTATAATCAAACATCATTTTACAGTATATTTTATTATTTACGATCCTTAGTCATATAACTTCAAATCATGCTTTAAATATTAACTATTATAAAAAATAAAATAGGAAGTTTCAATCTTGCAAATATTTCATTTTTAAAGCATACTTTATCATTCAATTATTTGATAATTGCATGAAATATAAGAGCTATGATAGTATGATAAAATATCTATATTTTTCATTAAAAATGCAAGTCTTTACCATAAAATTCTAAAGTTTCAACACCACTGCATAAAGAAAGTTGGCTTTCAAAATCTATTGACATGATAAAGAGACATGCTTAGAACATCTTGGATTTTAGGACTCAAAACCAAATCTAAGTTCAAACCTCACAAGTACAATCTTGAGAATCCACTAATCGGGGTTCTAATCTACTTCACATTACCATCTTCTCCATCTCCTCAAAAATTTCCTAGAAAATTGCAAAAGATCTCTCAAACTGCTAAAAGGAGGGGGAGAAAAGCTTTCTCTTGAACTTCTTCCAACCAAACACCTAGATGACACTGACCTACTTGAAACTTGAAGATGCAAACAATTCATGAAAAGCAAGGTTCAAACAACAGCCAAGACTCAAAATTTTCACTCAAAAGAGATCAATTCCAGTGAAAATGATCCATGCATACTTTGAGTTTTTGGCCAAAAAGATATTATTGATCCAATCAGTTCAGTGGTTTTAAAATGAGCTGGCCGAAACTGACCACAGTTTCGCCTTTCAATTTTTTTCGACTTATTTTGGTTGAGCTAGCTCATGGGTGAAAAGCAAGCCTTTAGAAAGTATTTTCTAAAAATACATCTTGAATTTTGCCAAGTTTTGATAGATTCATGAAATATGGGAAAAAAGAAAGAAAAACATTTTTCATGTTCATTTTAAATTTTCACAAATTAAGCAACATGTTGCAAGCTTGCTTACATGTCATGAAACATCACAGCATATCTAAAATTCAAAAATAATGACTTACTTCTATGTAATTAATAATACTGTTATTTTTGAAACATGAGAGAGAAGAGGGGTACATACTATGGAAGACATTAAACAAGATGACTTTTTCCTGCATGCAATTGATGGTCATTGTAGAGGCAGCATCAATGGGCAATGTCATTGATAAATGGTAGATTTAATACATCATTATTTATTTTTTTCATCCATTGTAAATTGTCATACATTTATCTCCAATATATACTTTGTAAGCATGACAAAACCATAATTGTGTCACAAGCAATAAGATTTTTCATATCTGCCATCTATAAGATAATTATGCAAATCGTTCTAGGCGTAAAGCTAGGTTTTCTTCTTTTTTTTTTTTGTTTGGGGGGGTGGGAGGGGGCAATTGTCATGAACTTGTCATATTAATCTCATCTTAGATCAATAATAATGATAAAAAATCAAGTAAAAATAAATAAATGAATTATATCTTTTAAGTTGTGAATCTAAAGAACGTAATATCTGTTGGAAAATTCAATTAAGAGAAGTATTCATTAGAGTTGATGTTTATGAGGCTAGCAATCTAGCAATCTGAGCGCCGTTTCGATTGCGCATTATATGCATTTTAATGTCAAGGCTCAATTATAGTACACACACACACAAAAGTGAGATGAAATTTGTGATATTAGATAATAAATTGTTTAAAAAGGGAAGCATTCACTTCAATCCTCACTTTACTTGAGTGTACACAATGGTGCATGACAAACAAGAATGAGAGTTGAACAGACCATTAAGGGTAGCAGAACACTCTAAAGAGCCTTTCAAAGGAGTCGCTAAAGCCCTTTCTATGGAAACCACACGGTGAGTTGTGGATATAGGAATTAACCTTGTTTTTGTAAAGATTATAAAATCTGAAAACTATAAGATTTTAAGATGAATCAAATCCTACAAAAAGTTCTGAAATTTTAGTTCAAGTTAAACTTTGTCATAACATATCCAATTTCTGAGGATCAGCCACCCCAATTAGCCGAGCTGCAAGTTGTCGAATCATGTTTTGGCCTCAATATGGACCAACATTTTTATTCACAATATTATGCCAACATTGCCACGACCTAAAGCAATAGTCGCTAAGTAAACTCCACTTCATCCAGCCTACTCTAGGATGTGTCTTCCCGTCTCCGCATTCTTCCTTATAAATATATCGATAACAACAAAATCAAAAGTCACTTATTTTTTCAGCCACCAAATACAGCTCTGTCTCGTTTTAACTAATGCTAAAACTTTTGCCATCCAATAATTTCCTCCAACATCCCAATTGAGTATTCGCATCCATTCACCAACATCAATTACATTAGATTTAAGAGTACTCTTACGGCAACACCAAAAATAAAAAATAAAAACCCTACCAGCAGGTGATGCATTTTTCAATCAGAATAATAAAATAAAATTTCCAAGCAATTCAGATCTACAAACCAAGTCAGGACCCAAGAGCAATAGAACGAATAAAGAAGGAGAGAATTAACGAATACAGACTAAGAAATTTCGCTTACACGTTGAAGGTCCCGGTGACCTTATCGTTGGCGGTCCTGACGGCGGCCTCGAGATCGAACCCGAGGGCGGAGGACCCGTTCTCCTCGGTGGCTCTGGAGGCGGCGTAGGAGTTCCAGTCGGCGAGGAGGGAGGAAGGCGGCTTCTGCTGCTCGCTATTGCTCGGCCCTCCACCGAACCAAGCCTGCGCGGTCTGCATTGCGTCTCAGATCGGATCGGAGGAGGAGAGAATAGGAAGAAGGGAAAGGAATCAAACAACTAAGATAAGTATTTCATGGTGGAGATCGGGGACCGAGCTCTCTCTTCCTCCATCGATGGCGATCGCAAGGGGTGAGAAGTTACCTCGGTCTGTGAGGACGGGAAAGGTCAAGGAAAGGAGGTGAGGAATTTTTTTTCCAATTTCGGAAATCTTGAAAAGTGGGCGAGCTTGAAAAGTGGTCAATTTTTCTTTGGACTTATCCATCTTCTCTTTTTCTGATAAAAAAAAAAATTAAATCAAATTCTCACATCATTATTTACTCATAAAACGAAGAAACTTAACCATCATAAAAATAATTAAATAAATTTTCAAATAATTTGATAAAATATTATTTTATTTTTAAAATATCTTTATTTTTTTAATATGCTCTCTATATCTATAATAGGTCATATTTAGTAGAGCTATCTATATTATTAAAAATATCATACTATTATACATTGATTATTATAATATAATAATTATAATAACATAATATTATTATAATACTATTAATTATAGTTTTTAAATATTAATGAATAATTATATTATAGTATTATAAAGTATAATATCATTATTCTAATAATAAATATTAAAATATTATGGTATTTTATTATATTATACCATAATTATTATAATACAAAAAGATAAAAATATAATATTATCATAATGCAATATTTTTATTACTAGTTAATAATTATGTTATATTATATTATTAAAAATATAGCGTCATTATTCTAATAACAAAATATTATAGTACTATAAAAATATCATATAATATAATAATGTCATATTAGTATACTTATTATAACATTATATAATATCATAATATTATTATATTATAATATATTATTATAGTAATATTAGATATTATAATAAAGTATTATAATAATATAATAATATCATTTTATCATACTATATTATTATACCATTGTATAGTATTATAATATTTTATATTATATTATTTTATGTTACATAGTAATATTATAGCTATAATAATATATAGATACAATATTTATTATATTATATATCATATAATCATTACATTATATCATAATATATTATAATATAATAATATTTAAATATAATATTATTATAAAATATTATCTGATTGTTCTAATGTATCGAGCCAATTTGGTTGCAAATCGACTTAGATAAAAAAATGCATGTTTCAACCATCCCACTGCTTTTGTTTCTCTTTTGGTTTTCATACGTTCTCAATAACCTTGGTATGCATATTGTCGGCCATAACTTTCTGTAATCAAAACAGAACTTGAATATGAATTGCATGTAATACAGTCAAAAACTAAAGGACCAACACAGCGGATTGTCATTTTGCGAATGACTTGCTTAAATTGCCTTCAAAACTTCTACACATGCGTTTCTTCGGTAATGGATATTTTGGCTCTTGGAAGAATTTGTAAGGGGTTGTGTATATGAGCATGTACCCGGTTATCCATAATATTTGCCAAGTTGGTAAGGCTTTTTCCAGCAGACATTTCTGACATAGCTCGGTTACCATCTCCGCCTACTTTTTCCATTACTGGAATTCCTCCAGAAGTAACAACGGCATAGACAAAATAAAGACACCAGCAAAGTTTATGATGCCAGCCGAAAACAACTTCAGAAGATCAAGAGAAAGACAGCAAATGACCACAAATACACCCAAAAGCCAGTATATCATCTGTCGTTTATATAGTTATATATGGAGATGGCCCAATATGGGCAACAATGAAAACGAGGAGTCCAGAAAGAGGTCTTGGAAGAAAAGTCTGGACGAAGTCATGAAAAAGAATTTAAAAAAATGGTGCTGGTAGAAAATATACCCTTTGGAAGGACTGAATTGTGAAGGACAATAAATAATTCAATATAACTACGAAAGATCATTAATTTTGGTATAGTTAAAAATAAAAGCTAGAGAGAGAAAAGTTTAAGGCTTATTTAAGTAATAATTTTTAATATTTAGAAACAACTATTCATAAAAAAATAAAAAAAAAGGAAACCAAAGACCTTAGCTCAATAATTTAAAATACCAATGAACCGACATGAATACTCAAAAAACTTTAGGATTTACAAGTAGTTGTGGAATCAATTGATTGTTCAATTCTAATTTACCATTTTAAGGATCAAAACAAAACAATACATCAAAGTGGAAATATTTCCAGCTTTTCCATTCCCATAATACCCCTCATTAAATTTCTCCAGTAAATGCCGTCCCTACTTTTAATCTCCAAGAGTCCCTAATCCTAGGTCCATTATCACTGGTACTCCTTTGCCAATCGATCCTAATCACTCTGTCTGCCTCATCCATACTCTAATTTCAAAAACCTCTTCAATTTTGCTCAAGATTCATCACCTCTATATCACTACCAAACTCTTATAATGCTAGTACATAAATCAATTCAATGTATCGAAACTCGGTACATACCCTACACGGAGTCTTGGTTTGATACAAGCATAATATGATACACCTGATACAGAAAGTCTTGGTTTGGTACAAGCATGATATGATACACATGATACAGGGCGGCATGCACTAGTATGACATACCATGATTTTACTAGTTTAGTAATCAATGACCTTTTATAACACTTTTTTTATCAAAATAGTTTCTCAGAGTGCTACTCAAAAGACTAAATATTCAACAACTGTTAATACTGGGAAACTCTGACGCATTTGGCATAGATGAAGGAAAATACGACTATAGAGCCATTTCAGCTTCTAGTGCTGCAAGTTCATCTTCTTCAGCTGTATTTTTCTGTGGAGCAGGGCGAGTTTGCTGCCTGCCTGCTGGAACATGCTGTACAGGTGCAGCTGGAGCAGCTGTAGCAGGCTGAAGAAGCTGTTCCTCCAACTCAGCTCCCTCCAACTCTTCAAGTTCTGCTTCTAGTTCATCCTGCCATTGCAAAATATACATTGCATCATGATGGAAAAATATTACAGCTAAAAATATACCAGGAGAGGGAGAAGTGGGATGAAATGATTACCTCATCAAAATCAGCTGCCGCTCCAATAGGAGCAGATAGTGCTTCCTGGATTTGTTTCATGTTCTCTGTCTGCTCGTTGATTTCATCCATGGTCTTGTCAACATCATCAATGTTACTGAAAAATTAATAAGCATCAAGTCAAGTTCTGCAATTTGCATAAATGTTAACATTCTGAAAGTAAATTATTGAATAGTGGGAAATACAACAGAATATTCCAAGAGATAAGGTGGAAAGCCATCATCAAAAAAATTGAAAAGCAAAAAAAAATAACTTTATTCTCTAGTCAGAAATTCTAGAAGTTCAACTTCATGCAGATCAAGCATTCAGAGAGCGAAACTACAACTACAAAATAAATAATTATATTTATTGTGCATTGTGATCACGAAATATAGCCAACCACAGCTAATTTGAGATTGAGGCTTATTTGAGTTGAGCTGAATATTGTAATCAGGTAATAAAGATAGTGGAGAAATTGGTGATGGATGTACGAAATTTCTCTGTCCTACAAAACAGTCAACCAAAAGCACGAATGATCAAAAGATTAATATAAAACATTCTCTCTCTCTTTTTTTTTTTTTTTTTTTTTTTTTTTTTTTTGAGAATAAGGTGATCATTAGCCACCACTCAGGTTTGAACCAAAGATCTCTTGCATGGAAAGACAGATGCCACTAGCAAAACTATCAGCTGTTGGCAGTATAAAACATTCAAGATATTATAAGACACAGCTACTCTTTTTGCACAGGCTTGATTGCTGCTATCTCCTTACCTGGAAAGATAGATACCACTAGCCTAACTATCAGCTATTGGCAATTTAAGACAGAGCTACTCACGTTGCTTTTTGCATAGCCTTCATTGCTGCTGCCCCAGTTTTCAATGCCTCAACAGTTTCTGTTGTTGCTTTTGCACCTTCTAGCATTATCATCTTAAGTAGCAAACAACCCAACAAAATTTTGAGTATAAAGTTCATAAACAGTACTAGTTGAATAAAATAACCAGGCACACTCAGTAGCAACGGAAAAACCACTTGTACTAGAAAAGTACCTGATCATGAATCCTCAACTGGAAATTTCCAAGCTGCTCCACTTGTTGCTCATAAAGCCTTTTCCTCTTCAGACATTGTATTGCAGCTAATATAAAAAATCAAAGCAAAAATATTTGAAAAGGATACACAAAGTTGCACAGATATTACAGATCTAAACTTTTGATTTCAGAGCATCACAAATTCCTGCTGATTTATAGGTCCATATAATAGAGGGGAATTACGAAAATGTCCTAAGCATTATCAGGATATTCTCTTCTAAGAAGAATGGCATGTGTTAGAGAACAAAATAAAGCATCACTCCAACATATAGCTTCTTTGGAAAATAATGTGATGTACGAAGTGTGTAACAAAGGACCCCATAATTGAGCTTCTGACCTTGCTTTTTATTTTGGAACTTCTAATTAATGTAGTCAATGGCCTAGATTGCATGTGTTAACACATCTAAAATGTGACCACCACAATAAAGTTCACGCAAACAAATTGGCTGAGAAAAGCTTAATTATTAAAAGAGGAAAGTGCATGTATCTACATGTTATGCATATGCAAATTGATTGTATGGAGAACTAAGAAGCATACCTCTTTTGTTCTTTGCTCTTGTAAACTCCTTGGCCTTTTCAACTTCAGCAGCAACTTTCTTCTGGAGAACTTTCTCCTTTTTCTCAAGCATTTCAAGTGTCTAAAACATTTATGAATAGCAGCAAGTTAGATAATTTTTCCAAGTAGAATAGTATGATCTGTACTTTGTATTACATCCAATTAGAATTTGTAAGCAAATACATAAAGATATGAATGTACAGGCGACATAAGTGAGAGCCCACATAAATAAGCTGTGAGCGCCTCTACTATCATGCATCTGCTACTATGTAAATAAAACTGCTATGCAACCGATCATTGATAGTTCAAGGCCTTCAAATGGCCTCAGGTGAAGGAGGACAAAAGGAGAGTCAGGATCTTCTCCAGTTTGGGTCAGACTGATGAGGTCCCATTCTAAATCGCAGGCCTTTCACTTATTGCAGAACAGTCCACAATTGGATGGGGCCCACATATTCTGCAGCTGACAAATGGCCCATCGTTTAGAACCGGGCATCTCTATTTCAACCCCCAAAGAGGATGCAGACTCGAAAAAGAATCCTACAGAAATAGAAAGCAACCAACCAAATTGAAGAATAGAAAGAACTAGGCTCTCTTATGGAGCTTATAGGAAATCGAACAATATACTCCCCACTCACAAAGCCCAAACAAATCTGCATCTCAACCGATTTACACTTTCTCTTTTGACAAATTCAGACATTCAAGAATTTTTTAAAAAAAATAAAAAAGAAGTGAGTTTTGGAAACTCTCAGTCCCTTTAGGAAACTGCATTTTTTACTCCCTAATCATATATATAAAAAACAGGACTCTCTAAGACGCTGGTCTGGCATTCTTAACTCTTCACTCGTGAATCCAAAAAAAGGTTTGTATCTCAACAAACTCTTGCGTTCTACTTTAACATATCTGGACTTTTCTTTTAGAAGGAAGAAAGAAATATGGATTTTCAATAGTAGAACAAAATTTAGTGAAATGGATAGGTGGCATTTCAACTCTTGAACTTTCTAAGGAACAGGACTAAACTCTTAACTTACAAAATCTCAAAAACAAGGACATCTCAGGATAATTAGGTCATAACCATTCAAGGTTTTAAGAGCTTGACATATAAGTTCTAACATTATTTTTCAAGTCTTGACACAGATACGCTCATGCGTATAGCATATGCAAAAGAACAATACAACCTTGCACATGCACATTTCTGCATAACCAAACATATAAATCTTTTAAGAAGAATTAGCAAGTGCATGTTTTATAATGCATGCATATGTTTATCCAGATGACAAAAGTTGGCTAAAATTTGTAAGCCTACTCCTTCCAGATGTGCCAAGCACCCTTCTTTAAAAGCTTGCCTTTTTCATCAAATTTTTTTTCTTCTGAGTTAATCGGAGAGACAGGTTCGTTCTTTTATGTTGATTTTCTTTTCTCATAGTTCGAGTTCAGTGCCTTTTGAATTTCCAATCTTTTTTCCAACTTTTAATCTATTTTTTTGCCATACTTAATTTCAGTGCTGTAATATTTGGTGCTTAAGCTTTTTATTTGCAAATGTTCCAGATTCAGGTCCATTAAGCCCAGTCACAACAATATTTCATTGGCAACAGACAACAGATTTTCAACCGTCAACACTAATTAGGACAACAACGAATAGAAATAAAAGGTGGACAGATGGGACACAAGTTACATCTGGCACCTAAAAGAAGTTTCTATGCAAGCACTACTTTGCTGTCCACATGTTCCTGTGTTGGTGGTTGCTTGACAACATCCCGAATTCATACACCCCTAGTACATAAAAAGTGAAAATGCAAGCAAGTGGGTTGCTCCTATTTAAGAAATCAAGGACAAATGACAGGGAAACCTACAGAGGAATGTCTATAGATATTATTGCATGCAAGTTGAGAGCATGGGTTTTTAGATAGATGATAATATAAAGAGAAGTGAAGACCATTATAAGAGTTATAATTTCATGGGCAAGATGAAATAACTCTATAAATCATGTATGAATAGATATCATTTCCTTATTTTTAATTTGATAATGAGGATTGGATAACACAGAACATGCAAGGGTTTCATTAAGGAGAGAACAAAGTTGAGAAACCAAGTCAAGTCAACTCTGCTGCAACTAGATTGGGTTAATTTGGATTTCCTTATATAACCATCAAATCTAATCAAGTAGGTGAGTTATTTTCACAAAAAAAGGCTAGTACTAAAAAAAAAAAAAACTGTCACATCTGTGTTGGACAACCTTATCTCGAACAATCATTAGATTTTGTCCTCCCACACACCGGCATGTCCTTGCCACAAGATTGACAGAAGACTCATTGCTTTCTTTACCCATAACTTCAGGATAAATATTGCCTTAAAGTTGGGTCTGATTCATGTCTAATACATGATGCAGCATGAAAGTATCCATGGCCAAAGCAATGGAAGAAAAGGTGTTGCCTTACACTACCGATCATCAACTCAAAAGTATTAGATCATTTCAGTAGTACAATAACAAACCAATGCTCACCGACAATGCCAAATTTGAAATGAAAGCTGTCTGACAGTTTAGACATGTTGAAGATAGCTTATCAAAAGATTACTCCAGTGGTGTGCTAGTTCAAGGAAAAATTAGCTTTCGAAATCTAATTTTGCAGATATTAGTCCACAAGAAAACTTCATCAGAACCCTATGTTGAGTTAGGCAATCAGACCACTTTCATCATATCACCCATCAAATCAGCTTTCTAATGCATTTTTTAATTGCATCAAACAAAGTTTGGATGAGAGAGACATAGCCAAATTAGTGAAGATCGACGAATGAAATTTGCTAATAAAGCCAACCAAAATTACGATTTTGTTATTTTGCAGCCATTTCAACCTTTTGGACTACTTTCCATACTTCTCTATTAGGAGAGATTGCTAGTCAAGCAATAATTCCTCTTTGGCATTTAAAAAAGTTTTTATAATTTACTTATTGTAATTGACTTCTATAGTATGAGAAATGAGTCTAAGGGTTTATGAAGAATCACAACTACAGATAGACATATGTCTTCATTTTTAAAGTATAAAGCTTAATTAAATTTAAGTGAATTTTCTCATCTGTCTTATTGTGTCAAGCAAGGTCGTACAAGATATCCTTGGTGAAAGCCTATGGTTATAAAGGAGCTTGGTGAGTTGCTGGACAACTTCAATAATGTTTAGGTGAAAATTCTGGTTCAAGTCTAAGATTATTCTACCAAAGATCCAAAGCACTATGAAGCCAGAAAAAGAATGTCCAAAGCATTCTAGTTATCCTTGCAACACTACTCTTTTTCATACTTCTTATTCATTTTCACCTATATGATCTGTAATTATCCATGCTTCTGCACTGCTTGCACATAGTTTTGTATTTTCTTTCAAGCTATCCTTCGCATGCATGTGCAGGAAAAGGTGGACCCTCGCCCCTTGCCTGCATCAATACATGTAAGATCTAAAGCTATCCAATCCAGTTGCCAGCTAAAGCTTTTCTTTGTCTATTGTGCTCTACAACTTAATGCATGGGTCCTTTGCTTATTTGCAATAAAAATTCTCTGCTGGTTTATTTGGGCTAAAATTTCACACCTAGATTCATATTGATTCCTAAAAAAATATAATGTCTGATATTCAAAAAAAACTTGAAACCAAGGTTTTACATCTCACGGGATGGGACCATAAAATACTTGAAACCAAGGTTTTACATATCATGGGATGGGACCATCTCAGTTTTTTTTTATGGAACAAAACACACTACTGTTTTATCTCGTCCCAACACTTGGAACAGAGGATGTCCTAAAAGGATGTCCTAAAATGCGCCAATTAAGACAATGTGATGATGATAGGACAGTCCCATCCTAATACTTAGGTTAGCGACCTCACCCGATGTCCCACGGGATATCCTATTGGGACCTAAAACCCTGCTTAAAACCATAATCATGATATGACTAATCGATCTTTGTCCTTGGATGAAAGAATAAGACAGGAGGGCAATGACATATTTCCACCATCAATAAGAAAGCTTTTGGAAATAACCAATGAATTAAAGAAGTTCCATCTAGCTAAACGCACATCACTTAAATATCGCTGAATAACTTTCATAGAAAGCATTAAACATGCCACCCAATAGAGGATGCATTAATTGTAGTCAATATAAGTGGCGTATGGTAATGTTGCTCCTGTGGAATGTTAATCAAGCAAATAATATTCGTGCAACTATGATCGTGTTAAACCAGCTAAACACAGCTAGTACTTTTGGTCTTCTCAAAAGAAAAAGAATAACCAGTACTTTTTTTGGGAGCATATGTATGAACTAAAGGATTTTCCCATTACCAAAGGCACTTATGAGGGCGATCAATAAGAAATGATATCTAACCCACCTAAGTCAGAATCTTCCATAAGGTTAGTATGTAACCAACTATGTCCAAATTCCCAAATCCATGTCGGATCACATCACAATCATTCTATAAGCAAGAAAAAGGGCAACAAACAGTGCCCAGAAAACAACCTATCAATCATCACAGCACAATCCGCAGTGATACCCAATTTTTTCCCTTTTCTTAAGGAAGGAAAAAAAAAAGGAAGGAAAGGGGAATACCTCATTTAACTTGTCGAGAGTGGTCAGAGCATTAGGCTGCTCCTTAGGCTTTCCGAAAAACCTATTAAACATGGTTGCCAGCTTCTAAAACTCGCCTCTGCGAAGAAAACAGGCAAATTAATATCTAAGAACCCCATCTAAAACCATAACCCTAAACTAATGATCGTTCCAAGAGACAACCCCGTATTGCACCGATCAATCTGAGGAATAAACAAGAAAAACGACAGAAAAAAAAAGAGATTTTGTCAATGAGAAATCATTAAAGAAACACGAAAGAAAAATTACCTACGCCGCGATGACGAGATGAAGGGGGACACCGGGATCGGCCGCCACTGGGGGTAGAGCTGGGACGAGGCGAGGGTTTGGATCCGAAAGAAGATGGAAGAGGGATTTTGAAATCCCCTCAAGGAAGGCGAGGGAGGTGGAGTAACAGGAGTCGTTTTTGAGAGCGATATCTCCTTTGCTCCGGGGATAGCCGAGGACGGACCTAAACGTCAATAAAAGACTACCGAGGGTGCTTTCTTAATTTGGCTTCCTTTCGAATTTTGCGGAGATTTTATTTTATTTTATTCAGACCAACATTTTTACAAAATAGTCCAGTTTTAAATTATACAATACATCCTTAATGAGTTTGGGACTTGGAAGGGCTATTGGCAGGACAAATTATACTTTCTTTAGAAGCACACAATAAGGTAAACATATAGGATTTCTTTTGTTGATTCATTTTTGTGAGATTTCTTTCAAATTATATGTATCTTATTACTTTTCACAACTCATATATGATTTTTATATCACTATTATGCAATCTGTGTTTGGTACTCTTGATCTTTTGTTGCTTATATCAACCAAAATGAAAGACTTGTGATGACATTTGAGTGCTATGATTGTATGAAAATTTATCCATGAACTAATTTTTTTCCTTGGCTATGCGAATGGTAGTGAAAAGTATTTTGCTATGCGAATGATGGCTCAAGGTGGTGCAAAAATTCAGTTAAGTGAATGGCTGTAATTGGCTTTGCAAACAACTTTGCTATGTGAATGATGGCTCAAGGTTGGATAAAAAATTGGTTAGCTGTATGATGACTGTGAATGGTTGTGGAACAATCAGTTGGTCATTGCGCATGACAACACTTCCCTATGAGCTTAGATCCATTATTAAGCATGTGCTTAGTTTGTTGATCATGTCATATGTTCATTATCACATAGAACTATCAAGGAATTCTTGTTCAAAGTTGAAACTAGTCAATGTTTATTTGTCCTTCCAGATCCTTCCATTCATTTGGATGGAGTAACTGCATCAAGTATATGGATGGACAGGCATTAGTCAGCATATGTTAGATATATCATGGAGACTCAAAATTACATTACTAAGGGATTTTGCTGGTGTTCTCAGCCCACAACCCTGTAATGGCTGAAGAAATTCTAGACCTACCAAGAATTACTACTGATAATAGAGGTATTATAAGCAGTTTCCCAAAATGTCTTTGGATTACAGTCTACCAAGAAATTCTAGACCTACCAAGGAATACAAAGTAGTTCATTTCTTCTATCATCACATGAATTATTCAACTGAAAATTAGGATCTTGGTTGTGATGTCCTTACCTGAACCAATATTAGTGCATCAATACGTTGGACAAGCAGGTGTCAACAATCCTATCCCTGGACAGATGATTGTATTAAACCTTGAGAATGATAAGTTCAGCTCAATCCCTTCAGATTTCACCAACTACATATATCATAGAAGTGCACTATTGTAACGCTTCAAGCCCACCCGCTGGCCCAATTAACTTTTAGCAGACGAAAACCATATGACCCAAAGTTCCAATGAAAGTTAATGAATTGCAAATGGACTTGAGTTATAAGCACATGTACTTTTTTTTTCATCCAATATGACTAAATTAGGGGTATCACAACTAATCCATGTCTCTGGTGCAGCTGGAAGAGAGCACTTTGTTCGGCCGATGTCCCTTGTGGTTCTCCCACAACAGTGGACATACGGATGCTCAATAATCTTTCTGGCTTGAGAGATCATCGGCTCTGGCCTGAGCTCATAATCTTTCACAGAAGAATAATTTAGTTTAGATGGGGGTAAAAGCTTACAATAGCCTCTTTTGCAAGGGTCAGCTTGAAAAGTCACCTCAAGAAAAAGGTGGACTTGAAAAGGTTTACAGTGATGAATTCTTGGGCAGTTCCACCTCTGTTTATGTCCTTGTGGAAAGCCTAGTCTCCTTGAGAAATCAAGGATTTAGATTTTTAGATGCATGAATTATGGTTTAATGCTTGTTTAAGAGTATTAACTATGGTGCATCTGTTGCTTTTAAAACCTGTGTATGTTGCTCAATGATATTATATTATTGACATCTAATTTGAAGAACGTATCTTTCAGAGAATGTGGTTGAAATTTTATACATGCGTAACAAGCGCTTCCACTTCTATTCTAAGCACCTTTGGCTTGGGTGATTTCACATTCCTACGGTTGCTTCCAAAAAGCAAAAGCAAGAAGAGAATGGAGTGTCCCATAAAATCCTTGCATATGGTTGTTGAACAAGGGACAAAAAAGAGCCATGTAATTGTGTACGTGCTTAACATCTTGATCTCAATACATTTCAATACATTACGGAATATTTTGTATGAAGATCGCCATGTTGTTAGAGTATAAAATTAAGGCCTATATGACATATAATGGGCTAAGCGATGCTTATATAAAGCAAGATAAAACCAAGATAAACTCAAGTTTTTTACAGTGAATGAGAAGTCCCAGCTGGTTTACTTTGGTATCCTAATTTGCAAGAGAATAGTTAATTTAGCACAATGCTAATACTAATCGCTTTTTATAAATGATCAATAACCAGTAGTCACTTGCAGAGTAGATTGGTTTAATGTAATCAAACACTAGTATTAGAGGTTAACGTGGGTTACATTGGGTTGGTTTGAAGCTAGAATTTAAAATCAATCTAATCAAAATCAGTTTTAAAATTCTATATCTAGAATCAAACCGATCATATCTTGAAATCAAGTCATAGCCAATTTGATCAAATTAATTCGGTTCCAAATTGATTGCAGGGTGCAATCATTTATTTTTTTTTGTTTAATACATATTTGATATCTAATGGCTAAAATTTTCTTCTAAATGTGTAGAATAGAAAAGATATATATAATGTTTGTTTACTAATTTATTACTTAAGATTTTTTAACAAAAATGATGGATAAGCTATGAATTGCATATGATATCTCAAGTTTAACCTTTGAAAGTACTTTATTATTATTTAAATTTTACTAAAAAAAGAGCGAGAGAATGGTTGGTTCTCAGGTGAATCAAACCTCAAAATCGAGGGACAATCCAACAAACTTAATTTTAGTTCTAAAAGAGAGTAATTGCAGCACACACAAAGACGAACTTAATTCTAGTTCTAAAAGAGAGTAATTGCAGCATACACAATGACCAACAAGGAATGTCCATAGGCATGAATGATGGATACAAAACTCCAAGACATTGATAGTATAATTAACCTTATTTTTTTCCTCTAAGGTGTTCCAAAACCCTTCAATTCTTATAGCAGCATCCTACGCTAGGGAAAGATTCCATGAGTGGCTAGCTTCACTACAGTTGCATGCGCCCATCACGAAAAGACGAACAAAACAAGTTAACAAAGCGAAGCTTGCAAACGAGACTACCGAAGCTTTGAGAGGAACATTGAAATGACACGATGACACGATGATAACCTTGCATTCCAAAACAAGTTACGCATGTCAACCAGGTTCATCATCATGGTTCCCCTTTTCTTGCAAAACCTGGCATCGCTATGGCTGTGTTGTACGAATATTCTCAGTTTTGATTTCCCAAATTGATTTAATATTATCGAGCTGTTTTTATTAAAGGAGTTAAAAAAAAAAAAATTTAACAAAATCAGGATGGAAACAAAACATTTTGTAAAAATGGTGTTAAAACGAAAAATGCCATTTCAAATGGCGTTTTTCAAGCCAAGATCCTGCCCCGTCAACGCCAACGTAGAGGGGATGGCGTTTTCAGGCTAAAAACGCCTTCTGAAAATGCCACACCATGTGGCGTTTTCACCATTCTGAAAATGCCACTCCGCGTTTTCAAAAGCCTTTGAAAATGCCACTCTTTTGAAAACGTCACACGGAGTGGCGTTTTCAATTATTGCCCTCCGCACGCGAGCTCTACCTCCCCGCGGCCCCCGAGCGCGAGCGAGGCAACACCCCCACCCCCCTAGCGCTCCGCCCCCCCCCCCCACCCCACCCCGAGCCCGAGCCACCACCCCACCCCCACTTCCCGAGTCCCCCGGTCCGATCCCTCCCGAGCGCCCCCCCCCCCCGACTCCCTCTCTCTCTCTCTCTCTCTCGCACCCCGATCCCCCCCTCTCTCTCTCGGCCCATTTACGGTCCGTTTCGCAACCCGTCCCCCTTCCTCTCTTAGGCCAATGGTCCCCAAGATAATTTTTTTTAAAAATTTAATTAAATTATAAAAATTTAAATATGCTTTGTTACTAACTGCTTCACATTCATCTTTATAATAAATAAATTGATAACTGAAACAATGATATTTTTAGTTCAATTACATCAGTTAATTGCGACAGAAAAACTAAAAAATCAGCAAATTTATGTATCGACAGAAATAAGTTAAGGTTAGTTACTTTTTTGTGGAAAATATGCATTGTTAGAAATAAAAAAAAATTAATGAGCATGATCTATGTTATCAGTCATGATGAGCAACATTGACAACTTGATATGCTAATATATCTTGTAATAATAATAATAATAATAATAAATAAATGCTTTGGATGTCAAGTCTCTGATATAGTCTGATTTTTACTATAAAACAAGCATACAGAAAATAAATAGGTTAATATCAATTATTTAACAGGCTACGTATCTATTATTTAAATGCTAAATACTTCTGAAATACGTGCATATTCCATTATTAGTTTGTTTGCGGTTGATCAGTTTATGCTTATTTCAGTTTATGCTTAATAATACAATATTATGTATTGATGCTAAATTTATTTTGAATGTCATTTCTTAGATGAACACCGATACTGTTCAATTGCTGCTTTATTGTGATGGATCAGTTGAACATGGCTTAGATGGGATACAATATAATCAACCTCCTCGTAAAAATTTTAGATTGAGCATGGGAACTCGTTATGTTGAGTTGGTCGAGCGGGTTTATAGTGTGCTTAAAATTCCAATGCAGCAATATATTTTGAGATTGATGTGGAGATCTCCAACATTGCATCAGAAATATGTGCTTCATCCAATCGAGGAGGATGACGATGTGGAGGAAATGTTGACATTTCCTTCCAAATTTTTAGATTATCGCTATGTTGAATTATATGTTTTCAAAGAAGATGCTCCAGCTCCATACAATGTTGATCATACAGAGGATATTCAGAACAGTTCTCCTATTGCCCAGCAGGATATCAGAACTCCAGTGGATTTCCCGATGATGAAAGGAGTTATGCCAGTAGTGCAGAGTGTTGATGTGGCAAACAATCAGAGTGCTGATAGTCGGGGACTTGAGTCAGACAATAGTGCAGATGATGACTATTGGCCTGAACATGATGACTCTGACGAAGGGCGAGATAAGGATGAGGACTCACATGGAGATGATGTGGTTCATGAAACTGGCTGTAGCTCTGTTCCTGTATCTATTAATCCAGAAATTGTTCCTAGTCAGGTCTATGAGCATGAAGTCTTTGCACATAGTCAAATACCGGAATTTTATCATGACTTGAATTTGCAGGATGGTGGTTGTATTAGCACTCAAAGACAATTACCCTTTAATTCTCAATTTTGGGATTCATCAATGACTGAGTTTGCTACAGGATTGTTGTTTACTAGTAAAGATGAACTGAAAAAAGCATGTGAAATTTATCACATCAAGAAGCATCGCACATATAATGTTGTGGATTCAAAGAAAGCATTCTGGTCTGTAAAATGTGCCTCTTCAAGTTCTGCACAGAGTTGTCATTGGAGGTTGCGTGCTACAAAGTTGAAGAAGCATGGATTTTTTGAGATCACAAGGTACGAGGGGCCACACTCTTGTTTATTCAGTCATGTAACTCGGGATCACAAACACATAAGTTCACGAGTTATTAGTCATGCGGTTCAACATATTGTGGAGAAAGACATTGTGGAGAAAGACCCAAGTGTGAATATTGAAGCCATCATTGCAGCAGTGGCAGAACAATTTCATTATACTGTGTCATACTCCAAAGCATGGCGTGGGAAGCAGAAGGCATTGATTGATGTATTTGGTGAATGGGAACCCTCATATGCTAAGTTACCTAAATACATGCTTGCACTTCAGAATGCAAATCCCGGAACGGTGGTCTGTTGGGATTTCTACAATGCAGGGACATCTAATGTGCGTGTCCTGAATTATATTTTCTGGATATTTCATCCATCCATTGAGGGATTTTGGTATTGTCACCCAGTCATTTCTATTGATGGAACACATCTTTATGGAAAGTACAAGGGGAAGATGCTCATTGCAACGAGCACTGATGCTGACAACAGGATATTTCCACTGGCCTATGCAGTTGTGGATGAAGAGTACACTGCTAGCTGGAGTTGGTTTTTATGGAATCTCAGGAGGCATGTTGTGAAAGACAGAAATGACATTTGTCTTATTTCTGACCGACATCCAGGTATACTAAGTGCCATAGCAGATGATAGTAATGGATGGGCTCCACCTCTAGCTTATCATTGCTACTGCTTGAGACATTTGTGCAGTAATTTCAACTCAAGATTCTCTGATATTCAATTAAAAAGAGCTGTATGGAAAGCATGAAGCGAACATCAGCTTCGAAAGTTTAACTTTATCATGGAACGGATCAAGACAGTTAATGCAGAGGCTTGGACTTGGCTATCGGAGTTGGAGCCAGAGAAGTGGACATTGGCATATGATGGGGGCTTCTGCTATGGTATCCTAACAACAAATCTCTCAGAAGTTTTTAATAGTGTACTGAAGGGAGCTAGAAATGTACCGATCACGGCCTGTGTTCAGATGATATTTTACCGTCTTGTTAAGTATTTCCATACGAGACGTGCGGAAGCCATGAGATATGTGTAGGATAATCGAAATACTTTTTTCACTCCTCATGTGACAATTAAGCTTGTTGAAAGTCAAGCCAAAGCTAATGAGCACAGAGTGTTTAGATACAACATGCAGAGAGCCACCTATGAAGTCGTTACAAGAAGGTCAAGTGAAGCTCTTAGAGAAGGAGGTAACGTTCAGAATGTGTCACTCATTGACAGAAATTGTTCTTGTGGAAAGTGGACAATTTATAAGTATCCATGTTCACATGTCTTAGCCGTGTGCCACGAAATTGCCATGGATACAACCCCTCTTGTTGATGAAGTATACACAATTGGCTCTTATATAAATGCATGGGGAGGTGAGTTTAATCCGTTACCCCACGAAGACTACTGGATGAACACATTCACATGCATTCCTGATCACAACCGTCTCAGACCGAAGAAAAAAGGTAAGCCTAAGTCAACACGCATTCATAATGAAATGGATGAGGTGCAGCAAAGAAGTAAAAGTCGTCGTAGTATTTATAAGCAAACTGGTCATTCTCGACGTCGTTGCCCTAATATAAATGTTGGACCTTCAGGATCCTAAATTGTACTATCTATGAATTAATGTATGTTTTATGTATGAAACAATTGCATGTAAAATTATGGATCACTAGTATTTTTATGTTTCTTGTGCTTATACTCCTGTTCATCTATATGCTTTTTATTCAGTTAGAAACTCATAAGATACTCTTTTAATGCACTTCTTAAACTTTTTTGAAACTTTTCTAAAACACTTTTAAAACTATTCAGAAGTGTATCAAAAGAGTTTTAGAAGAGTTTCAAATATGTTTTAGAAGAGTTTCAGAAGAGTTTCAAAGAGTTCCAAATGTATTTTAGAAGAGTTTCAGAAGAGTTTTAAAGAGTTTCAAATGTATTTTAAAAGAGTTTCAGAAGAGTTTCAAATGTGTTTTAGAAGAGTTTCAGAAGAGTTTCAGAAAAATTTCAAATGTGTTTTAGAAGAGTTTCAGAAGTGTATCAAAAGAGTTTTAGAAGAGTTTCAAATATATTTTAGAAGAGTTTCAGAAGAATTTCAGAAGAATTTCAAAGAGTTTCAAATGTGTTTTAGAAGAGTTTCGGAAGAGTTTTAGAAGAGTTTCAAATGTGTTTTAGAAGAGTTTCAAAAGAGTTTCAAAGAGTTCCAAATGTGTTTTAGAAGAGTTTCAGAAGAGTTTCAGAAGAGTTTCAAAGAGTTTCAAATGTGTTTTAGAAGAGTTTCAGAAGAGTTTCAAAGAGGTCCAAATGTATTTCAGAAGAGTTTCAAAAAGTTTCAAATGTGTTTTAGAAGAGTTTCAGAAGAGTTTCAAAGAGTTTCTTATGTGTTTCAGAAGAGTTTCACTTGATCCATCTTGTACTTAATTCTGTATACTTGGTTCATCTTGATCTGAATTGCATAGGCTGCAACTTTTTGTACTTAATTCTATTCCTGTTGAGAGTTTCAAAGAGTTTCATATGTGTTTCAGAAGAGTTTCAGAAGAGTTTCACTTGATCCATCTTGTACTTAATTCTGTATACTTGGTTCATCTTGATCTGAATTACATAGGCTGCAACTTTTTGTACTTAATTATGTTCCTGTTGAACGGAGTGGTATAGTTTCTGCAGTAGCAAATTTCAAAATCAGAGGCATCATTTCCTAGATGATGTGGCCTAGAGAGATTTCAATTGTTATATGTACTTTAAACTCAACATTCCCACCACTATCATGCATGCAGGTCTCTGAGAAAAAAACTATCAATGACTACCCTGTTACATTTTCCTTCACTTTATCTCCTGGTCTCAACTAAATGAATACTTGTTGACAATTACCCTACCATTTCTCATGGAATTATTTATATTAGCCTTTGCCCTTCATGGTATATCCATGAAATTTCACATCAATTTATCCAAATTTAAATATGTAAGACAGCAAAATAGTTCAAAACTAACTTGACAATCTATGAAGCACCCTTTATAATTAGTATATTCAGATTCAAATTCCCAAAAGAAAGGGAAGAAAATATGCATGGCCCTGCTCACATAAAAAGCCATTTGATGATCCCTGTAAGATGAACAGTTCTGTTCTCCAAATCCACCTCTGCTCAACCAGCACGGAAGAACTCCAGTGCTAAATGGCTTGCTAGCGAGAAATGCAAAACTTTCTACAACAACAACAGAGTCTAGGAGGTCGTCGAACTCATCTTTAATATTTTGAAACAGCCATGGTCTCAATAGATGAAACATATTTAATATATTAAACAAAAAAAGTCTTTACAACAATTAGTTTATTTACATAGCTTAAGTACCACAGCCCCGTCTAGGAGGTCGTCGAACTCGTCTAGAGCGTCGCGTATATGTCGCGATCGTTCGAGGGCCCTCATCAACCACATGGGAGACCCCCTCCTGCGCGGGGATCATATCTGTCATATCAATGTCGCAAAAATAGTAGGAGACATTATCGCCGACCTCGGTGATATCCGTATCAACAATGTCAGTAATCAGCAACGCCCTCTGATCATGACTACCAGATGTACCCTCACTTGCATGCCCCATGTGTGAAAAATCGTGTGCATATGGCGACGGCATGTAAGAAGGCGATGGTGTATAACAAAATCTACTCGTCCCAGGATCCTTATATGCGTGTGCCATCGCCGGTTCCTCATGAACTCGTGCCGCAGCAGGTGTACTCCTCACATGCTGATGGCCAATTACAGAAAAAGTGTTATCTAAAATCGCCCTCATGTCCAAATGAATCCTTTGCCGCTCGGCCTCTGATGTCGAATGCATAACTCGATCCAAGTTCAAGGACAACTCTTGAAACCTCTCATGCTGCATGTTTATGACAATATAATATCAAAAAACAAAAGATAATAACTCAAAAATAAATGATATTAAATAATTATTTTATAATAATACCATGAATTCAAATGAAGCTCCTTCTCCTTCGTAGCCCGCAGTATGATACTCAGAACGGCTAATGCATATACGTGTTATATTCCTAAACCATTCCATGTACTCAGAAGTAAATGGGACTTCCTCAGCGATAGGCTCTCCAATAATGATGTTTTCACACCGCTCATTCCATGTAGCAATATGTGTGGCGTGTATGACATCCCGTGTGGCGTGTATGACATCTCACGTGGCATGTATGACATCCCACGTGGCATGATGTTTTCACACCGCTCATTCCATGTAGCAATATGTGTAGCGTGTATGACATCCCACGTGGCATGTGCCCTCCCTCATCGATCTATCTGATGAAGCTGAAGTGACGTATCGCATGGTGATGGTATCGACTAGCGGCAACCAAATTATCGAAGCACTCGGTCCAGAAAATACCACTCCACTAAATCAAAACAAATAAGAGGGGTCCGTGCCATCCAAATATCTGAACCGAATAAGCAGCTTGGTGGCAAAATAGAGATAATCTCGAGCGTATACGGACACCATATGAACTGCATGTAAAAAAACCATCAATCCACAACCTACCTACATAAAATAAAAAAATAACATTGAAAAATGATTTGAAATTTAATAATGTCATACCCGTTGGGAACTATCATCCAATACGTCGAACTGGTCCCTATAGGCACGCAGTGTATAAGTTGGGACATTCTTTTGGTTCAATCTCACATTCCATCTATGCCCCCACGGTGCATCTAAGTGCCAAGCATCATCTGCATCAGCAGGTCTAGCCTCCGGAGTCTCAAGTCTGATGGGACGAAAAATAGGTAATCGTTCCCATGCCCATATCTGAATGTTTCAATAATGCTCAATATTAGTAAACAATACAAAAGAAAAAAATCCATACTCATTCGATTTAATCAATTGTTTACCTGTAGCAAGGGCAAGTATCCTCCTATCTCTATCTGAGTAGGGTTCGTTCCGCGACAGAGTGCCCGATACAAACCGGCAAGTGTAGCAGAACCCCAACTATATGCAGCAAATGCCCCCAGGTCTTCTAAAAGAGGCACATACATCAACTTCACTAAATATCCGGATGTATCTGGAAGGATGACTCCACCTATAATTCGAAGAAGTTGCCCCCTCACAACCGTCGGACAACCTCATCATCCGCATCATCATCCAAGTGGAAGTCTTGGTAGAACCGATCGAAGAATGATAAGCGGAAACGGCCTTTAGAAAATGCCTTGGCAGGGGGTTCAACCCCAAACAACCTCACAAATATATTCTGCCACTGCTCTAATATATAACGCGGATCAAGCCCAGTAACCGCTAACCCATCAATCCGTAGACTACTCAGAATACCGACATCCTCACCAAATGGAAGATGAAATGTGTGGGTCTCCTGCCGCCACCTCTCAACAAGTGCAGAAATAAGGCTGACATCGAGTCGAATTTGGCCTATCTGATATATGCCATACATGCCAACCTGCTCCAAATAATATTGCACTCGTGGGTGTGCCATGCCCGGTGTCTTCTTCCATATCTGCGTGTCATGTCGACGGCATCTAAACACCGGTAATTCCTGCAATAAATTCATTGCAATAATACATATTAATAACATAAACGCATGCTAACTAATTAAGAATCATCGATCAATAATGCATACCTCGCCCTCAAATATTTTGGTTGATCTATGCAAGGCTTGCAGAGTGAGAACACTAGGATCGCGAGGCCCTGGATGTAAAACATTATGAACCATCTCGTACTACTCTGTCAAAACAAGTAAAAACATCACATAAGAAAATTTTAATTGAATTAAAAAATTTAATTGAATTAAGGTGTAAGATATGGATTAATACAAAATGCAGTTACATGGCCCTGATATGTCGCATGGTCCATCCTGTTAATGAACCAGCTGCCAGCACTAAGTTTTGGTTTAAAAAGGACAATAAGAATTTAATCATTACTTAGGGAAGAAGTTAGCTAACCATACATGGGTGCTCTAACATAAAATTATGGTTTGAATAGACTATTGAAGTTTGTCAATATAACATCACTTGAGCTCATTGAATATGCTTCTTAAAAGCAACAGAAAGTTTTTAGTCCTCTCAAATTAGAATAGAGAAAATACAAAGAGATGTCTTTAGCAAGTGTGATAACTAATAAACAATTTTCATGGGTAACAACCAAAAGGTCCTTGCAGTCACCATATAGCAACAAATGGACTTAATTACCTCATCCACAACTACATACTTGTTTTCAATTATACCACAATTTCTTGCCCTCTAAATGTCCACTAAAGCATGTGGAACAATGCTTAAGTCTCCAACTGCAACCATCCACCTAGGCAAAGCCTTTGACAGATAGCTGAATCTTGAAACCTATGATATGGCCAACACAAGCATTGATTTTCAAACAGTCACCTCGAATTTTCACGTCAAACAAGGCTCTAACCATAAACGAGCCAACCCCAAAATAATCTGACATGCAAGAATAAGTAAATGTTCAAGGACGATTCGAGAATCAGCTTGCATAAGTGGCTGATGAGCAAACTTTTTGAACATTCATAGTTATGATCAAGCATAAGATTGAGCTTAGCACAAAGAGCAAAAGCCCAGTTTATTTGCAGCCTCAAGCAGCAAAGTTTTGAATTACATTGTAATTATTTCTACATTACTGAAAAATGCCAAAAAACACATCATCTTAAAACATTAAAACCACCACCTTAAGTTGCCCTTATTATATACGTGGGAACAACTGGTGTTGAAATAATTATTGACATCAATTAAGAACATGATGTGTATTGAGGTAATATAAGGCACTATTCAGTGTTCATCAATTTTCATAACATGATGTGCATTTTTATAATTTAATTGAATTAAAAAAATTTACCTTAAGGAACCACCAATCCGATAGAGGAAAGGGGATGGGTCACAAGACGGGCCGCGAGAGAGAGGGAGAAGGGGGACTGCTCAGGCACGCACAAGAAAGAGCGAGCAGGAGGGACCGGTGGGCTCGGGTGCGGACCGAGGGGGACCGAGGGGTCGGGGTGGGGGGGTGGGGTGCGTGCGGCCGCGAGTGGGCTGGGGGGCCGGGGGGGCGGCTCGGAGGGAGGGGGTGCGGACCGAGGGAAGGGCGATGGGGAGGGGGGTGCAGACCAAGGGGGACCGGGGAGTCGGGGGAGGGCTCGGGGGGGACCGTCGCGCTCGGAGGAGGGCTCGAGGGAAGGACTGGTGTGGCGTTTACATGAAAACGCCACACGGTATGGCGTTTACATGAAAACGCCACACCGTGTGACGTTTTCATTCAAAAATGCCACACCATATGACGTTTTCATTTAGAAACGCCACACCGTGTGGCATTTCTAAACCCGCCACACGCCAGCCACGCTGGTGCCGACGGGGCAAAACTTTAGCTTGAAAAACGTCATTTCAAATGGCGTTTTTCACTTTAACACCATTCTTGCAAAATATTTTGTTTTCGCCCCAATTTTGTTAAAAAAAAAATTTTTTAGCCTTTTAATAAAAACAGCTCTAATATTATCAATATTAATCTTGTAGGGAATGAAAAAGGATAAGAGAGAGAGAGGGAGAGAGAGAGAGAGAGAGAGAGATTGTTGAGACTAGGACTTCAAAATCAGAACCCGTAACAGCATCGGTTATGGAGCATTTTTCTTATCATAGGAGATGCAAAATGAGCACCAAGCACTTCTTTTAGGTAAAAAGTGGGAGGTTAATTACCAGCCGAATTTGTTAGAAATAGGTTAATAGAACAGATTACAAGGCAGGCAAGTTAAACAAACACGTGTTCTGAGATAAACTCCACACAGGGTCCAACAATCTCTAATATACCACTCAGGTATAGCATTACGTCCTAAACAGCAGAGTCAAGTTGAACCAAAGCAGCTGTTACAACATCTCCATATGTCCTCCATAGGGACTTGTTAAGCTGTGAGGGCCATTGGCTATTAAAGGAGCCTAACTGTTTGCATTTTTATTTGAAAAAAAATAGTGTTCCCAGAACACAGATGGGATGGAAGTTTGATAAAAATACAACACACTAAATTAATGCAACTTCTGTATATAATACAAGCCCTTCACAAACAGAAACAATTGAAAATCATACTGCACGAATTTTAAGTAACATTTTTCACATCAAAAACAGACAAAGATAAAGTCAATATTTCCTTGGCCAAGAATTTCCAATATTATTCTCCTCAGCATGATGAAATGATGATGCTCCTATAATCCAAACAGAGAGGCTAACAAAACCATTATGAACATCTCTTCTGATCCTTGGACTTACACTAGATCAGAAACTCAGGTGTCATCCACTTGGGAGTGGAACACAAAACTTGGGAAGGTGGTGGTGATGTCCCTGTTTACGAAATACATAATAATTAGCAAAACAGTCATAAAGCCTATGCATGAAGTTTAAATTAGGAGAATGAAACAGTTTAAAACTAAGAATAGATGTAGATTTTCTAACTGATAATTATTTTGTCTTTGACATGGAAAAGTATCCACGATAATAAAAATGCTATATATATATATATAAAAAAAAAAAGGCACTTCCTTTCTAGTATATCTATAAATGTACATTTATTCTCGATCCAACAATCCTATAATTAAGTTGCAAAATATGTACTAGATCATGTAAATGGGCAATCTGGTAAGATACACTAACACAGAAATCTCAAAAACGCTAAACTTCATCAAGTTCATGAAATCAACTCATTTTACTAGACTCCAAATTGTTAGCCCAAGCCATAATCTCCAATACGACATCTAACAACAGAAACTAAAAAGAAATTATCATGAGAAACAAAATGTGTAGATCTGTAAAATGAGGGAGGATACACTAACTCCACTTATGCTTTATGCCACAACCAAGAGGTGCATAGCTATGACCAACACAGGAATTACCAAAACTTGCATGATGTTTTTCACTTGGATGACTTTTAACTTCATTGCAAGTGTTAGCTCATAAATTCTCATCCATTTTAGAGTGGCAAACCAGGTGGTGTTGTACCATGTCATGTCCAAGCTCCTATAAGGGTCAAAAATATATTGGAAGTCCTACATGATATGTTCAGGTTTCAGTGGATGTCATGTCCAACACCAAAAAATGTTTCCATTTCAAAACTCATGAAGCATCTCTCTTCACAGTACATATCGATAATTAAAATGTTAACTGACAAGAAAATCATTGATTAAACCTTGCCCTATCTGTTTTTCAACTAAAGGGTTCATCCCTGGTTGTACCAACTTAAGTTGAATGACCTTAAAAAATGGTCTCCTTTCCTACCCTATCCTTCCACAACTGATTGTAACTCATCACCTAAACCTGCCTTGGCCAAAACAACCCAGGCTGATATCAGGTTGGCAATGGTGGCAACTAAACACAGGGATTCCACTTGTTAAGGTACTTAGCCCAACACCCTATGGCATGAGCTGACGACAGCCATGCACCACCCATGTCCATGTTCCTGAAGTCACCTCCCTCTCAAAGCATGTCAAACCCCAAGAAGGTTCTTCACTTTGCAATGAAGTATGCCACATGCTCCGCCACTTGTGCAAGCCCACGTCAATTCTTTCTAATGATCATACCTTCCATAATATTTTGTTACATAAGTGAAATTTATCTGTGTAGAAAAGGCTTGCATGGTAATCACTAAGGCAGCTAACTTCTAAAAGAGAGATGAAACTTGCCCAAAAAATATCATGATTTAGCAAAATAATATTGCTTCGCTGCAAGGATTACACAAGTGAGACATTCCTTGAGTTCAAAGATTAAAAATGAACAGCACTACTCGATTGAATTAAGTTCTCTAGCTGGGTTTTTTTGTCACACTATTCTAGACTTAGATCTTAAACATAGCTTAGGTACTAGTCTAACATTTTCTGTAAAGTTTCACATGTTCAGTGTGTTGTTTAATATTCTAACTTTTTTCATGCTTTTGTATGACATAGTGAATAGATCGTGCTATATAGATTTTTTTGTAAGCAAGGTTATATAGATGTAGATATGCCCCACTAATGGAGTTTCAGACTTGTTAAATTATATATTTGACGAAATGCACTAATGTCATATGGCATCGGTTCCAACACTACTCAAGTTTCATTCTGCTACAATGTGCCTAGTGTTAATCATGTTCCCAAATCCGATGCTTACAACTGCTTCAAGGCTTTGTAACTATGTCCTCCACATCACCAACATTTCACTCAATGTTTTGACCATGTCTTTTAGCTTATTAACTTGGTGGATTTTACTGCCATGCAAGCTCAAACATTCTTTACATTTCTAAGTCATGATTGGTCTTTCTTAAGCTTAACAATTAGCTGTCTTGCTCTCTCGCTTTATCTACCATCTGCATCAAATTGTAGATTGTCCTCATCTTTATACACATTCCTGCTTCTCATTGTTGCCCCTCATCCCCATACTCAGTGACCTTATCTCAGCTAGCTTTTCCTCACACCTTCACATCTATTCATCAATTGCTCTGATGCCCCAAAACACTCATGACCTCTTGACCATGGTGTATTTTCTTCAACATCATCACAGTTCATGTATTGAGTTCAGTGTTTTTGGCCACTTATTATTATACCATCTTTCTCCCTTTTCAAAGAATTATTATGCACATCATGGTCAATTCACCATGGCAACCTAGTGGTATATTATCCATCTTGGGTCTCCTTCAGCCTCCAGGAGTGTCCAAAGAAGATGTTCGCCTTCAATATTTTATAAATACATTTGTATTATGGTATATATAAATTGAGGGCAATGTGCATGTGTTCTTATTCATTCTTTTGGGATGGAAATACATCGATAGGTTTGGCAACATGGCTGGTGGTCATGTGACACTTTGTTTTTCTTATCTTGGTGATGTCAATGTTGCAGCGCTCTGCATTTGCTTTACTCGCACAGATCTCCTAATTTGGAATTTTTATGATCTAGTGTGTTCATAATTTCATCTTGAACAATTGTAATTAAAAGCTTGCAGAGATTCCACCATTGTGCGAAGTTTAGTTCGCATGTTAATTAACAAGTCATCATGTTGTTCTGGTGTCAAAAGACCCCTATCACTTTGGCATCAGGACTGTCCTCAACGACTGTACATGGTAGGTAACCTAGTCTCTGATACTAAACTGATGTAGGACAGTCTAGGAGGTAAGGATCTACAGGATCAAGGGAAACTGCTTAAACCTATAGGTTGTAAGATAGTCCAGCTTAATAGTAAGTTCAGGATTTCAAATATAGCAAAGCAATCAGCTATGTTTTTGGCTAGAAAGAGGAGTTTGTTGGTGGATTATAAGGATAGGTTTAAGAAAAAATTAACAAAGATTGTAAACGCAGATTTGATTCTACAGTACTACAGATCTAAGAAACTAGTGGTAAGGTTTCAAGTCATGATAGGACAGGTGGCATCCCAACCGTCCTGTCTCAATCCCATAGAAAAATGAGATTAGGATAGGGGCAGGACACTGTACCCCCAATCATGCAGAGAAAAAAGAAAAAAGAAAAAAGAGAAAAAAAATGAAGCAAAGAAGGAAAGGGAAAGGGAAAAAAAAGGAAGGAAAGGGAGAAAAAAAGAAAACAAAAGGAAGCGAGAAGAAAAGTAAGGAAGGAAAGAACCAAAAAGAGAAATAAAGAAGAAAAAAAAGCAGAGGAGGAAAAAAGAAATAAATAAAACAAGGAAAAAAAAAAGAGAAGAAGAAGAATGAAAGAAAAATGAATGTATCTATCAGGAAACTCCATCGGCATAGTCATCAGGATAAGGCAAGACAAAGAGCAAGTTAAGGGCATTGGAACACCCTCATCCTATGAGATTTAAAATCTTTAGTGTTAGGGGCATCAAAGTTAAGGTTTGCAAGCTCAACCATGGGTTATGATGGAAGGTTGTTAGTCTACTACAACACTAGAACAAGTTTGATAATAGCCCTAATCTAACCTGAAAATAGACCCAGGCTACCATAAAAAAAAAAAAGAAAAGAAAAGAACAAAAGCAAAGCTGAAGGCAATAGAAAGTAGTAAAAGAAGAGGAAGGATAATATCGAACCCACTCCAAGACCTAGGAATGACACCTAGGCACTAAAGGCCTCACACCTCTATTGCAGCATCATAGTATAAGAGGGGAAAAAAAAAAAAAAGAAGAGGGAAAAAAAAAAAGCCAAAGACTCTATTCTTTCATTCATAAATGGCATAAAGTCTAATTACATCAAACCCTAAGAGTCCCTTTTTTAACAAGATAGAAACCCTTATTTGACTCTACTTTAAAATATCAGAAATGCCACAATAAGGCATGGTTACTATTCACTATTATTGTTCTGTGAACAGTGTTGTAAACAGTTGCAGTCCAATAAATAAGTCTCATCAAGCTAATAATTAAACTATGAAATCATTTAGTCTCAGCCTTTGATTTTAAAAGACCTGTTAAAAACTAAAAATAATAAGAAGTAAGCAGACAGAATAAAAATTTGATAGCAATAATTAAATCTGAGAATAATTCCATGCTGCAGTCCTTCAATGCAGCATGGCATGTTTGTGGTCTCCATCAGATAGCCTCTCAAAGGCACAATATATGTTTTAACTTCACCAAATGCCAGCCGGTCAAAACACCACTATTAGTAGGCAATACAAAATTTACAAACACATAGTAAGTGTGCTATGTAAATTCACAAATATGTCATATGCAAGCTATGCTGCAGTAATAAAAAAATCAAGTCATCTAATACATATATCATGACTATATCGATAACAAATCAATAACAAGGATGCTACAGATCCAAGTGTGTTACTTGAGATATTGGAGAGTCATATTTTTTAGCAAAGAAGGGTGTCTCAAGACAAGGCTACGCCACTCTTCCTTGTCAATTTTTCCATCATGTTTTGTATCAGCCTCCTCAAATGTCTGAGATAAACGAATAAAAAAGAAACATCATATGTATAAGCCAGAAATACTTCTATCCCATGATAAGAAGACAATTAAACATGGAGAAACTTTCACACTATCAACAATAAGAAAATGTCAGCCCTACATTAACATGGATAAAACATGATATCCATCTGTATTATTACAATGGGAAAGCCTTCAGCAGTCGCACTCTTCCTGATGACCATGTTAGTGGTTAGGGTGGCATACTGTTTCCAAATCTCCTTGGAAACCCATCCCTGCACCCAGTTTCTAAGTGTCTGCACACCCATATCCAACACGCTTCTGGTAACCAAGGCTTGTAATATGAAGTTTTTCCTATTATTTTCTCTTCTTTTTTTTTTTTTGCAATGGCTTCTTAAGTAGTCCAAATGCCAATGTGTTTCTAAAACAAGCCCCAACTGCCTGAGAGATTCTCCACCCATATGCAACTTTGCTACCCTTTTTAAAAATCATTTTTTTCTTAAGTACTAGGTCTATGTGCAAAAGAAATAAGCTGGAACTGCTTTCAAGCAGACATAAGGCACCTCTTTTATTTCTCAATAGAAGATCATAGTCATTCTAGCAATCTATATGCATAAACTACTCCCAAGTATCCAAGTATATAATTCTTAAAGAATCTGAAGAAATCCAAGTCACTTGGAAGACCCTAGAACGAAACTCTGCCTTTTATAGATCAGCAGAAATATGGGAACATGATGTAGTCAGTTAATGACTTAAACAACATCCTAAAAATATTAATTATGGTCATGCTATGAGGTGGACTATAAAAGACTAATAGTTCTTAAAGCAATTGATAGGACAGGTCTCTGAAACTAGGCTTTAGTAAATATAAATTCCTTTGCACTAACTTCACAGTCATAAGCGCATTAGACCTTTGTCATCTTCATACCATTCATCCTAAACTTTTGCTGCATGCAATTACTCACAGGAAGCAGTTACATTTAATTTGGCTAGATTTTGTGCACCAAAATACCTCTACCACTCCTTTCACACCTTGCACTGACCTTGACTGTTACAAGCACTTGAAGCACTTGCCTATGTTTAATTATGTTGCCTTCAGCCATGGGCATAGCTGAGCTTAGAGTGAGCCAAATATATTTCTACTTTATTCTCCTTTATTATGTTATTTTATTTTCAGCCATGTGTTCAGTTATATTGTTTGGCTAGGAATGCTTCCGCACAATGTATTTTACCAAAGAAGAATGTGTTAGTCCAGAGTCCAGACTTACCTGCGCCTGCTATATACACATTAGCTGAAGTAAAGAAATATTCACGACCTCAATAACCATACAATGAACAAAACAAAAAGATAAAAATTTTGATGGCAATAAGGCCATAACCAGCCAGAAGCATACATGACAATAGTGTTCAATTCGCACAAATATTAGGCATGACAAATTTGATGAACAAGATATGCCAGGGAATCTGTGCAAAAATTCATTCATTTAGCATATATCAGCTAATGAATCCATCAGCTCTTATTCTGTCCATGTGGAATGGTATTAGGGTCATAAGCTAATCTTCATCCTCACAAGTTTAAATTCAATCAAACCTTTGAGCGTAACAATGTTTTAAGAATAAAAGATTATTAAATTTAAGAAACAACAAATATTGAAATGATGCAATCTTAAACCAAGCTTTATTCTTCAATCTTATCTGGCTTCATAATCTCCTAGCATGCAAATTTCCCTCATCCCAATGAAAACTTCCATCCTTCTTGTTACCAGTCTCCATAATATTTTTTTTAGTTAACTCTTCACGATGGATATGATCATCCTTCGTCACAAACAAAGCCATTATAATCAGCATCATCGTCACCAGAAAATGAGGAAAAATACAGCATATCAGCATATCATAGATGATTAACCATGGAAATGTGTCTGTATTCTTAATTGTTAGTGTTAGAGCTACATAAAGCACCCATATCATAATAGAAAGCAAATGAGCACAAAAACATGAATGCAGTCGTCTGTGATTAACAAGGTGATCCATACATAAATAACTGAATGCTCATTGGAGGTATCACACAGTAAAAATGTCACAGATATGCAAGAGAAGAGACATATGGTAAGTGATTCAAAAATAATATATGTTCAGTACACCACCTTGTCAATAATACTTTCTATGACTTCATCTGAAAGATTCATGCCCGATTCAGCAAGCGTGGCCACTACCATTTGCTTCACCTGTGCAACACAATATTTAATTGTACCTTATGACCAGATGAAACAACTCTAACTCCAGGGAAGAGGTCTATAAGAACGTAAATTAGAGATCGAGTTCTGCTGAACTGATGTTTGATGGATCAATCTGATTCTGAAAAACACGTGATCCAGGCAACTAAACAGAATGCACCTAAGATCAGTGTGATAAGCACATGGTTTCCCAGTTGGCACGTTACATCATTGAGCTATGGAAGGAAGACAAAGCAAGACCAAGTAGGTTCCTTCTCATTATGACTGTTCATTGTCCATAATCTAATTTTCTTTAATTGTTAACAAAAATAGTATAGTGTTGACAACTGCTTTACATAAACTACCTGTAATATGAGATACTTAAGATGTCATGCAGAACAAACCAAGTGACTCGTGGAGTCTTACTAAATTACTCATCAGAGAAGGGCTTTAGATACTAAATTTGGTTGAATACATGGAAGTCTGACTTTCTCTACTAATTCTAAGCTAAAAAACATGATTTAAACCACACAAAACTATAATGTCACCCCAAATTAAGTATGAATGATGGAAAAGTACAAATAGGAAAACCTTTGTTGTATTTGGTGCATGAGGTAATCTGGATATGACATTAGAACAGTTGCATGATTCTTTGAATATCTGATTGCCTAAAGGCTTTCATTTTTCTATTACCAATGGGATATTGAATCATACACCCAAAGTGATCTAATCCTTTTTTTAACATTAAATGGTTCCATGAATTATTAGCCCCACGGCCTAATTCTAGGCTAATATAGTAAGCTGACTGTCCCAGTCTGGCCAGGTCAAAGCTGGGTTTCAGTGGACTTTGTGCTGACTGATCATTTCGGTTTTACAGATTAAAATGGTCTTCTAGGCAAAAATCTAAGTTAATTTGCACATCCAGCAGCAGCAAGACCAGCCAATATTGTTAGGAAAAGAATGATAAGTGACAAAGAGGTCCCAAGCACATAGCATGAGTTGCAAATATGAGGTTGTTAAGGTCGTTTGGTGGAAAGACTCTTCATAGTTTAATCTTTAGATATGAGAGGTAGTGGAGTTGCCTTGATAAATTAGTGAACAAGATGATACAACAAGTGGAACTAAGGTTTAGAAAGAACCATATAAGGAGAGGTGACTTTGTCAAAGGGTTGGTTACGAGGAACTGGTAATTTAAGATAATATAAACACAAATTATAAATGCTTTGAAAATGTTTCCATTAACAAAGGATATGGTTTTATACTTTAATGACATGTAAGTACTTGACTGACAAAAGATTCATTTTGGCCAACCTAAAGCACCAGCAGTAAACCTAATTTAACACAAGTTTGCAGCAGACTTTGTAACTACTCTGATATAATCATAACACAGCAATAATTAGTTCATCCTTGTGTTTTCAATTATGTTTCCAGTATTTTTCTCTCTTATGCTCTAGGCACCAGAAAACTAATTATAACTACTACCACGTGATCCAAGTAGCTCACATTGGCAACACAAACATACAACACAAGAAAACAAGCAAAGCAGAAGAACCAAAGCTAGAAAAGAATTGAAAAACATAAATGTAGGTACCCAATTCTCGACTGCATAGAAGACAAATGATCTCTACAGAGGAAAATCATGACATTGATAGGCTAGAAATTTTAGCTTTATCATGAACATAGAGCCAAAGATTTTGAAATTGCTGCACAGGACATCCATCGAAACAAGTTGTTCTCATCATTACAGATCTTTATACAAAAAGACAGAGCCATAAAAATAAATCTTACTTTGTTACATAGTTATATGCCTAACAAGCATTATCTTGTCAACAAGCATCATATGGATCTCACACATACATTACGTACATTGATATGATCGGTTTCATCACATTGATGGTGTTCTGCAGTTAGGTTCTAGAGCAAAAGAAAATATCTCTGTACTAAAGCTAAAGATGTTGAGATGGGATCATGGTTCACCATCTCGATACTAGGGTGTATCAATAAAATTATAACATAGTGTTGGTACAGTTAGTACAGGAGGAGCACCAAGTGTCAGTACACCCCCGTTAATGATACTGATATAGTGCCGATATGGTACGGTACATCCAGTATGGTAGCATACCGACTTGTGTGGCATATCGACTGGTATAGCATACCATGGATAGTATCAAAGTTAAACTTAGTTAGGTAGTTAAATACAGGAGCATTTAGGAGGTCAAAAAACTGAGGAATAAAGTGAGAGAATTATTTGAGATAGATAACCAAAATTGCAACATAGGCCACAAATGATCTTTAGCACAAGAGCTTGAATTTAAGTCAAAGCATCAAGAGTGAAGTTGAAGACCTTTTTTTAATCTCAATGGGCCTGAACTGACTAAAAAAACTAATTGTAAACTTTTAGGTGCATAGCTACCCAAATTGACTAAGCCCTGTTGTTATGTTTTACATGCATAAATGCATGCATGCATGCATGCATAGAGAAAGAGAGAGAGGGAGAGAGAGATTTACTTGAGAGTTTATTTCTACCAAAATTCTACCTCCAAAACTTGAAGGGCTGAAATATCAAGTACAAGATTGGTACGGTCTTATTTTGATGAAAGTTCAGAAACATTTCAATGGGTAATAAATAGTAGGGATGAGCAGTGTGCATAAAAACCAAGGTCTGTAATATTGATACCAAGACCCGTACTGTTACATTATCAATTCGATATGCTGCGGTACGCATTCCGTATTGAGATTAGGTGCCCATTTTTTTCTCACTCATAACTATAATACCACTTGGTACTAGATGGTATGGGTTGGTACCAAACAGTACAAGGTAATTCAACTCAATTCAAACCAGTTTGATTCATACCAAATCAAAGCTTGATACTGTACCGATATCTTACCAGTAGGGTATAGTACAGTTAATACAAGTTAGTAATCAGACCTTATTTAAAACTATCATAATTAAGGACAATATGAGAATTCTTAAAATAGAACAGGGAAACATAAAGTCTCATATGCACAATACTCTAAGCTGGTAAATTTGGACCACTGAATAGGAGTAATCAAGTTGAAAGGGATTTTTTTGAAAAAAAGACATGAAACCAAGAGGCCATGCCTTAATTTTTGTGCCATAGGCCACCTAGGGGTCCAAGGATTCCCTGAACAACCATACAACCAATCTACTCGGCAACTAATGTGCCCATACTTACACACCAAGTTTTGACTTCCAAAGCAGCAAGTTCTTTATACCAAAAAAAAGAAAAGATGTCAGCACCCACGGTTAAAACAGCCTTTGGATATTGAAGAGAAAAATTTGCGTCAAATGTGTCCAACACTAATTGGCCTTCAAAGATACACATCAGCATGAACATCAGCAGACTCTTGACCTGCCCAGTTTGAAACAGAGCAGCAAACCATCCGATGCCAACATCAAGGTGTTTGATCAATTAAATATAGGTTTTATTGCACCAGAGAGTCCAATTTGTTTAGATGGGTTTTGTTAAATTTTCATTTTACCATGCAGCTCTTCGTAATTAAGTCAAATTCCAGACTCAATTACAAGTCTTAGTCCATACAAGTTTCCTAGAAGTTACACACACAACCATGGATTCTTCACTTTTTAACCGAGTATTGAATGAGATCAAGTTTACATTCTCATTATGAAGGTTCCTCTCTAGTGATATGAATTCATCTAGCTGTGGTGTTATTTCATAGTGATCTTGGTCCAACTCAAGGCTTTCTTCTAGTACTCCAAAAGAGATCCTTGTTGAAGCTGATGCAATGTCAGTGAAGACAAGGCCACCCCAACTGATGGCTAGTAAAAGAAAAATGATAGCAAGAAATTCATCTAAATCACTTAGTTGATGCTCATACTGATAACAGTAAAATATGCCATGTTACATGTATCATAATCATACGTACTAGTGTATAGAATTAGCTTGTAAAATATTGAGGTTATCAAGTGGTATGCTTATCATCCTTCAAGTGTTAACCCAGAAGGTATTTATTGTTCATATAAATTATCTTAATATAGACATATATGCTTCAAAGATTTCCAGCATAGCAAGCCAGGGTTCAGATATTGGGTGTACCAGCCTATATGGTCTGGTGTGTCCCACGCCGACCAGGGACTGGTAGTTGGAACTCCCTCAAGACCAAGTTATGAGTGAACCGGCCAGAAACAACCCAAACAAGCAGCCACAGATTGGCCTTGTACTGCTTGGTACTGAGCTTAAACGTGCTTTTCCACCCTTTTCTTCCCTGCTTTGAGCTTTGCTAACAGCACCCTATGGCAATAATGGTACATATATGGGCCGATGCCTCAATTTTAAAAACCTTTAATAAGGACATCTAAAATGCCAAGGAAGATAGATGCTGCATAAGAATCTAGATGAGATATTGTTACTTTAAGCTAGTACATGACATTCACAAATGAGTAAGTCAAAGATTCTGAAAGTAATCCATATACTAGAAATAAGAAAAATTCAACATCCATTTAGAAAACAGGAAGGAAAAATAATCACAAACCCAGCATGCTATAGGTAATGTAGAGGGAAGGAGTTGAATTTGATGAATCCAGACCTTAATCATATACAATTGAAATGGAAGTGGATCCTAATATCAATGTTCAACAACCAGTAATATGCATGTTCAAATAATATAACGTACCTCTTGTCTTTCAATAAACCCTTGCTGCTTAAGATCATACAGTTGGAAAGAAACTGCAAGTTAATATTCCATAAGTTTAACTTTTGTCCATGATAATTCAGTCAACAAGATCAAGATAAAATTTGAAGTAAAGAAAAAAGGGAGGTGTATTAAATACATAGTATGCAAAAAGCATGGGCTGAAAGTTCCCCATGCACTTGTAGTTGTAAGACTAACTAAAACATACACACATGCTGAAAGATCACAAATGCACTTGTAGTTGTAAGGATGACTTACAACACACAAGCATGCAGGCAGGAACGCTCGCAGACCATAAAGAATATTAACAGAACACAAGGTGGTAGAAGTATGATAGCGGTTAACACTAGCTTACCTTCACACACATGCACACGAGTGTACACACTGAGGAAGCAACCTAACACCTAGTTGCCACCTACTGGCTCAGTCTCGGAGGACACCATTTTCAAACATGGAGTTAGGTCCAGTGCATAGGCATAGTGGTGGTACAATACACACCATGCCAAGTTGCCAACCAGGTACAAGCAAGTAATAAGGGATGAATAATGTTATATCATGCACACACCACTACGTAACAATCCATCCCAGTGCGTACCAACCAACAAAAACCAATGTAGACTAGCATAAACTGATACCTTTTTGCTACAAACCCTGAAACATTGCTGGCATGGCATAGCATGGAACAGTACACTATTGAACTGTGTTAGCTTATGATAGGCATAAGTGCATCACATTGTTCTTTATGCCTTTGATCTCTGATCTATATTCACTTAACACTCTAATTTAGCCAAAAACCCTGTCTGTATAAGTGAAGTTGAACCCACCTCAAGTCTACGTAAAATTGACAAAATCCTAGAAATTCAAGGGAACAAGATTTAATTAATCAACCAAAGGATCATATATCAAAATAACTTTATTTTTCCGGTATAAAAATGTTATGATTGACTAATATCCACTTTACAACATACCTTGACATGTTCCTCTACAAAATCCCTTTCCATCAACATGTAACAATATTCTGGGTACAAATAGTATAGCTCAAATCTTTCATAATTACAATTCTAGGATTTACTCTCAACATGACCCTAGATTTCAAGTGCTTTAAACAGTATTGAAGATTTTCACAAAAGTAGTTATTTATCAAGAGTGCCTGAGATTATAAATCTGCAACTAAGGTCATATATTTGCTCTTCCCATGCATTACATAACATATAAAAACAGTAAGCATAGTCTAAGTTCCAAAACTATAATCGGACCATAAGATCAATTTTGACAATCAAAATGCTTACCCAGCTTGCACATGTTGCATGATTAAGACATTCATGAAGTGAAAATTTAAACAACTTACACTCTATTTTATCGTCAATTGGCGCATTAGGATGAAATACAGAAAGAGCACGCGCAAACTCTTCAAATCCTAGAATTCCATTGTGTTTTGTATCAAACAAGTCAAATACCTGTAACAATTCAAAATATGAAACTTGAGACCAACCTTTCATAATAAATGAAGAGTATAACCATCGTATATGTTTTTACATTGTCCTGTTAGTTATTTTATAATAAATTGTAAAGCATTTGAAACCAAATCTCATGATTTGCAAAGAAAACACCATAACAACCATTAAAGCAAAGAATTGAGCAAATAGGTTCATGTATGAAGAGCAGCATGTGTAATGTTTTCTCTTTACAATTTATTCAGGAAAAAAAGAAAAGAAACCGAGATGAGGTTTTAAATCTTGTGGAATAGAGATGTCCTGATTTTTTCATAAAATGAGATGCCCCATCCCGATCCTCGAGTAGATCAGACATCCTATTACTTATTTGGGATGCTCTAAAAATAAAATAAAAAAAAAGAGCAATGCTTTAATGCTTTATTCAATTTTTAAACATATCTAAACTTCAAAAGTTATATTTTTATATTAAACTAGATCAATTTAAAATTAACACTATAATATACTATGGCTAAGACAGGATGGGACTAAGATCGGTCCCAAAATCTCTCTAGGATGAGACAGAACGACTGTCTTAGCCTTCATCCTGCCAAGACTTGAATCATTGGTTTTAGTATCACGCAAATTGATTGAAATAACATATATACCAAATTATTTGTTGTAACTTAATTATATATGTTAGCAACATTGATACATAAACATTATTTTTTCTAATTGTTATGGTTTGTTATATTGCTTATTTTAGTCATCATTATTTTGTATTCTAAGCATGCTGTCTTTGACTTTTTAATGCTAATGCATTTGCATTACTTTATGTTATACACTACAGAATAATCAAACATGCGTGTACTACTGATAGGATATTATAAATTATTTTTAGTTGCTACTTTTTTTAACACAAAAACAAGATTTAGGACACTTAGAAATCTATACCAGCTTAAAGTGTCACTAAACATGACCATGTGCCAGTCTATGCCCCGAATTAGCAATAGTACAGCACATGGCACATACACTGCCAGTGCAGGGCTGGCATTAGCATGGAATGCAGCAACTGAAAACCTTGCCCACAAGTCAGTTAGGCTACAAACAATTACAGACCTTGATGTCATGGGACCAGAACTGGACAGAAGAGTTTTTCTATAATGATCAATGTTTACATATTTTATTCATGCTTTCCATTTGTGGGGACTCCTCAGTCCTCGCAGATGAGAAATGCTGAGGTAGGAATCTTGGCGGCACTAGTTTCATGTGCGATGAGATGGTTGAAATAACTTGTCTTCTCTTAAATTCTAGATCTTCTGATCAATGATAGCCTCATTAATTGATTGTCCTAAAAGGCTAAACACTATAACACAAAGTTCTACTATGGAGGCCATTACATGGGCATTAAATACAAAAAATAAAATTAAAAAAATATATATAGAACTTTGCTCTCCAGCAGTTAGGTTTATTTTGATTGAATAAAAGGACTGCTGATTGTTACGTTTTTGAAAATTCAGATAATGTAAAGAGTTGGTGGACTTTGTAATTTTTCATATACAAACACTGAGATATTTTGATTTTACTTTCAAGTGACTGCTTTCCTTTTGCAGGTTGATGAAGTGGACCGGATGATATACATCCAGATCCCTTTTCATATCAAAATCCATTCGGATATGGATACAAATATGAGAATCTAACTAATATCCATATTTGTAGCCATATCCCTTAAAGAAAAATGGATATAGATAGATAACTATCATATCCGTATCCAAATATCAAGTTGTGTTGGCAGTCCTATTTAACCTTATGTAGCAATCATGAACTTTTAAGGGAAATAAATGGCCATATTAGCATGTTGCCACCTTAATTTACCGATATCTTTGATTTTATAGTTACAAAGTTTAATTATTTGATTTATTTCTGTACTTTCAATATCTGATATGCATCAATATCAATTTAAAACAAATATGGATATGAATATTTGCATCCAATCAATATCCATGTCTGCATCCATATTCATCAAATATAAACAAATGCGGATATGGATATTCTGATATCTGATCCATATTTGATCTGTTTTCAGCCTATTGCTAGTACTAGCTTGATGCTGAGCTGTTAATATGTCCTTTGCGTTGTCACTTTTATTAAATTTAGAGTTTGATCATCAGTTAAAAAAGGGAAAAAGTTACACATGCAGAGCTGTAACCAAGATTAAAATGGAAACTATCTGTTATATATTTGAACCCAAAAGGTACATAGCAGGAATTATAAAATAAAAAACTATCTGTTATATATTTGAAACCAAAAGGCACATAGCAGGAATTATAGCTGCAGTACGAACAAGATTATGACAGAATTCTTGTTGCAGGAAGCTTGGGGACATGTTCTGCACCATAATTAAAGTGATCCACATCCCTGCTTCTAAATATTAGATCATCATTGATAGGTATGCTCGTTTTGTAATAGGTAACACAAAATCCAGTCTTAGAAGATGAGGCTAGGAAATGGTCTATCATAAGATTAAATGAGTGACAATAAATTTAAAAAGAAAATGTCTGACCATTTGTCTTGAAGTTTAAAGAATTATATAATGCTTGAAATATTTTTGGATATGAAACATATAATGATGTTATACATCCAAAATGAGGTTCTTTTATGATAGTAAAGACCCGGCATTGGAAATCATATGATAATCTTAAACATGAATAATAAATTATACATGGACATACCCGATCAGCAAACAAGCTCTCCTTCTTGTTTGTTTTGAATAAAGCCAATTGAAACTCTTCCTGCAGTAAGATAGTTAAAAGAACAAGTCAGTGTAATTGAACATTGTAATTTTTCACTGGAAAAAAAAAAAAAGCCTTCTCATGTTGAGGAGCAGTGGCCCCCACTTTTAAGGGTTCCAAGTTCCAACAGGTGACAGATAAAGCAAAGACATGTAGGCATTTATGTGCTTGGGAATTAAACCATCATAGAAAGATCTGGTGAAGTTCCAAAAAAGAAAAGTTTGTTCTATATATTTCAAACATTAGCTAATAGCATTAAATGATAGGTATACATAAAAAAGTATTTAGACACGTTAAATCACGTGAAGAAAGTAGCACTGATTTTTATGGTACGATATTTACTACTAAATGAGGTTCTTACTTTGTTGATCAACCCATCATCAATCACAGCACTGCTGATCTTTTTAAACAGCTCATACAATGCTTCGATTTCACTTACACTAACTGCCAAAAAGAGGAAGCAAATAGAGTCTCAGTTGAGCTCGCAATATTCTTTAATTTATAAAAGAATAGAATAAGTAGGTTATATGACAAAATACAGCTATTCATATTGAAAAGTCAGGTGCAGGATGAGCCATAAGAGTCATGTTCCCATGCTAGTTGATGTCATTAAGAACTTCAAAAGTAGTATGTAACATACAAACTGTTTCCCGGGCCAAAAGTTCAGGATCTTCAAGGCCCTTTGACTGCTTATACAGGTCAAGATCACAGCACTTTAACAGAACAGAAAAGAAGTGCTTAAATCCTTCTAGGCACTGCAACATGATATTCTCCACTCATCAACACACTCCATACCTGCTGTTAGGGATGAACACCAATAAATATTTTATGCAATTTTGAGGCAAAATGAGCTTCAGATATAATACAGCTTGACAATAATCAGGTAGGTAGGAAAAAGAATAACCTTTATATCTGCTCCTCACCTAAGCCCAAATGCAAGGGATCACCAGGGAGGAAAAATAAAATAAAGAATAGCAACTCTAAACCTTATCTGAATTGCATGGCTTCATTAGTCATGAAACTTACAAGAAACACAATTAAGGTATTAACTGTTACAGAAAACTTCCAACAGCATGAGAAATTTATATATTTGGCACACGCTTGCATCTGTAGGGAAATTGCAAATGACAGTCAGAAAGGAATGTACACAGATCTTCCATGCTGTTTCAAATAAGATCAGCATCCATTTTATTGCCAGTTCCAGATGGTCGGCCATAAATGACCTAGTTGACTATTTTTTGGTTACTCATATGCCGTAATGTGATGCCACAGAAAATGAGCAACAATTCTACCATGTCTGCAATGGCAAGAAACATTTTAGACCTTCCAGGATGCTAAAGAGAATTTTATAATTTACAGCTATGACAAGTTAATGTATTTCATATACATGCATGTGTACTAAAACTGTAATTGGAACACTTAGAAAGGAACTATCCATGAACCCCTTATGATAATTCAAATAAGTTGGGCATCCCATGCAGGGCTTGACAATAACTTGGTGGGTCAGAACGACCTTTAACAAGCACAGGTCCTCCATGCCTGAGCCCGGACAAAAGGGATCACTTTAAAAGTAGAGAAACTGTAGACCTTGTCTGAAATGGCAAGACTTTATTTGTCGTTGACCTTGCATGAAACCCTTATGTGAATTTTAAAGAAAATTTCATAATGTGTCATGAATGAATTATAAGCAAACCTATTTGTACATTAAAATTGTAAATGGAGCAGTTAAGGAGGAAGACTTATCAATCAAATATGCAATTTCAAGCAAAACGGACATCCATGCATGACTAGACAAAAAATTGGTGGGTACAAATGTGTTAGCCATACACAGTTTGCCCTCGCCCTCAAACACAAGGGATTGCTTAGAATGACTACTGAATCTGAACCTTATCCAAAATGGCAATACCCTCGACATTCATTGACCTAATCATTAAAACAAATTAAGCCGTCAAAGACAATTCCACAACATGTGGTGAGAAGTAAACATATATATATATATAGACACACACACATGGAGACCATGTTAGGTCTGCACCAAAATTTCCTGAAAACCATTAATCAGATAAGAAAAAGGAAAATCTGGCCAACTTTGAAAGGCAACCCAATTCTGTCGTCCAATAATCAATCACTTTTGAGAAGCTTTATGGCAAAAGACTTTGAAAATTGAAATTTTGCAGCGCATCAGCAGGGGAAACTTAGAAATCTAATGACAACAGCTTGTATCTAGAACTCTTGCAATCGTGATGAACAACCATTCGCTTGATTGTTTACTTGTCTCCTTTTTTTTTTTTATTCAGGCAACATTGGAGGGGGCAAAATCAAACTCAAGAGCTCCACGAGGAGAACTTTTCTATTCTATTTCCTTGATTTCACTCTATTATCCCCTCTTTCCTTCTTTTCTAGACTAAAACTGCATCCAATCCACGTATGAATACAAGAAAACCTCAAAAATCTTCCATCAAGCCATCGATGCAAACCCTAAAATTTGCGAGAAAAAAAGGGACAAAACAAAGCAATCAAACGATCGAGCTCGCTAGAAAACCCACTTAAAATCACGAACTCTTGCATCCGAAACAGATCTAGAACACAAAAAAAAAATCGAACAATCGGGTACGAAATCCCCGTCAGCTTTGCACATCAAACCCGGAATCCCCGCTGCCCCAAGAACGACCAATCCAACGAGAGAGAAAACACAAACAAAAAAGGGAAAAAAAATGAAAAAGATTCAAAGGGGGAGGGATGGTTCTTGCCATTAGATTCCCCATGGGAGGAGAAAGGGAGAGGGCGGAAGCTGCAGCATGGTCTCCGTTTTCGGACCTCCAACCCTCGGGAACAGCTGCCAAATTTATATTTTTCTTTTTTATCTTTATATTATTCGTTTCGTATTTGTTTTTCTTTAATTTAGTTTAATTACGTGGCAAATTACAAGAATAATTAGGTTGCACGGCTTTTTAAGCTCTGCCCGAGGATAAAATCTTGACGCCGGGATGCCATGCAAGGTGTTCCGGTCCGGCCTACGGCAAGTACGCTTATCCTAGTGGCATTTTTTTATTAGAATAAGCTCGATTTTATTTTTTTATTCTACGTATTCTTTTTTATTTTTGAGGACAGACGCCGCCAACTAGAATCCAATACTAATTACAAAAGATGTCTCCATCCAGCAAGTACTTTTGGATCTTCCCTCTCCAAGTCTAATTCATATTTACATACGTGTGGTCTAGCTCAACTTGAGCATATTTGCACTCCCTCGTCTTAAATACTGAGAGCGATGGATTTTAATAATTTTCAATTCAAATGAAGGAACACTGTTGTCAACACTAATCATTTTTATTATGCAAAACTGAAGAGAAAAAGAAAAAAATAAATAATAATAAATTATAATATAATCATTCAGATTTTAACTCGAAGTTTTTTTGTATTGATGACTTAAATTATTAAATATATTCATTATTTTTGTACTGCTAATACATCAATGTAATTTAAAGCCTCACTAAATTTAACTGCTTGATGTGTAGGTTAAAAATATCTAAATTATATAATCTTGATTTATAAATAAATTAAAAATAATTAAGGTAAAAATATGATATATTAAAATTTTATTCACTGTTCATACATGTTTTTGTGTATATATGAATGCATGCCAATATATATATATGTCACTCAATCATAGATTATTCTATAGTTTTTCAGGATTGGCAGTCAAACTTTGCTTGTGTAATCTTAAAATAAGAGTATTTGCACCCACACAAATTTGATAGGGCTAAATTGAGTTGCATCGATCAAGTCTCATTTGATTTGGGTTAGACTTTGTTTTCATTTTTTAATATATATTTAGCGGCAGAAAATATATCACAGGATGTTTAAATCTATATCTACCAGTTAGAGAAGGATGTAGCTACAGATATGACATTGTAATAGTCAAGACCATAGTTTGGAGTTTCAGAAGATAGGCATGAATTTTCTTTTGCTTTTTACATAAAGTAAATTGATGTCACACGACTAATGACCATGACCTATCCCACTCTTGCTGGGGAGTTAGGAGTCAGGCAACAAGAGTTGTATTTTTTATAACAAATTATATCATGCATCTCGGAATATATGGGTGATAAAAAAAAAAAAAAAAGTTGAAGGCATTTAAATTAATATGCAATTAAATTTTGATTTTCAAAAAAATATTTTATATATATATATATTAGCTGAATTTTTTTTTAAAAATCCATGCTTTGAACTGTTCATGATAAAAGTTTGGATAGAGCCATGCCAAGGATACCAATAGGTGATAACTTCTTGATGCCGTTTGATCTATGACAAATGTAACATCGAAACAAACTTTTTATGACCAAAATGATGTGCGATGTCTAAATCCTAATCCAGCCTCCCTCTCAGTGGCTACCGTTGGTTGACGTGTGACATAACTGTGCTATTTGTGGTGCCAAAAGTCTACCGAAGTATCAGTTTGCGGGCTCCAATGGGGCTACCGTTGGTTGATGTGTGACATAACTATGCTATTTGTGATATCAAAAGTCTACCAAAGCCTCAGTTATGGGCTCCAATGGGTAAGCTAGACTTTCCCCTCTTGGGTCCCCTTCACAGCTTGGAGACCAATTCACTTTCTCACGTACCATCGTTGTTGTGCGCTAAAGAAGGAATCTAATGAGGTGCATTAAAGGGATGCGAAAGGCAACGCAAGACAAGACATCTTATCTAAAATGGGAGCACATCTTAAAAAGCACAGGTGGGAGCACAGCTGCCAAATTCATTTCCTTAACGGTGCATTAGAGTTTGAATAATGACAAAGTTTCCTTTTAATTAATTCACTAATTGCTTTAGAAATTATAGTGAATACATTCCCATACTTTTATTTTCTGACATGGTTTACTGATAAAATTATAATATAGTATTAAAATATTCAATGTACCCTCTATATCATATCGGTTCATCTTTTGTATTAGTATTGCTATGGTACGATATATCTAATATGATAGTATATCGATCAATATGACACGTATAGTTTTCAGTTATATGCCTATTAAGATTTGACTTGAGGTCCATATATTTAATATGGATAATTCTAAAAGGACATGATCTAGTATAAAGCCTAATATAATATGAAGTCTAATAACAACATCGTTTAATATGTTTTCATAAATATAGAGAATATGAATCTTAATTTATATAAAATTATTTGATAAAATGATATATATAAAGAGAGGGAGGTAGACTTGGCTACATTCGAATATAGTTAAGTTTGAATTCGGTCATCTCGTCCACTATTAGATTTATATAGGTCATGAATTCCAAAGATGAAAAAAATAAAAATAATTGATGGCTTCGGAATCTTTGTGTATCTAAAAATGAAAAAGATAATTAGATCTTAAACTTCGTTACACTTGAATGTAGCTAAAACTATCCATGTCACACACACAGACACACACACACATATATATATATATATATATATATTGGAGGGGGAGGGAGGAGGAAAGTTGGTTTGGAGGGGTTTTAGGATGGATAAATTTAGAGAATAGTTAATGTAGCATAAGATAAAATTCAAATTTATAATTATCATTTATACACCTATATAATAAATAACTAGCTGCTATCAACCAACAGAAAACTTTCACAAAGATAATGTATAATATATATTCAATAATTGCATTTACAAAAAGTTCTCTGTGATGAAATAAAAAAAATAAAAAGTGGTGGTACTGTGAAAGACAATTATAATAATTCAAAATTTGTGAGGAGGATCAAGTGATGGAAAGTTTTGCAAAGAACAGAACAAGAAAAAGGCTAAAAGTTTAAGGATAATGGTGATTATAATTGATGAGCTCTTTATGTTTTTTTAAATTTTTTATTTATATAGTTATTTTTATCCAAAGGTAACAATTTAATTGAACATATATTAAGGTAAAAAGTGGGATATAGGTATGCATTCAAATTAATATTACCTTGTATAATAATATTTATTGCTATCTTAAATATTACTTTTTGCCAGAATCTTTTTGGTTCATACATTAGTAGAGCTATTTTTCACATGAGCTAAGAGAGAATGATATTGTTAGATGTATTGGAAGTATTATTGCAAGTTATTTTTATACTAAACTAATCCATATCAATTGTCAAATTTTATTGCATGAAAGTAATTATTTATATTTTTTCACTTTATTTATTTTATTTATTTTCATTAGGTTTTTTTTTATTTTTAAATCATCTAAACCTTCTAGATTAATACGGTAACACAAAATAAAAAATATGGCCAGCATAGCAACATTGGATTAGAGATTTGTTGCATTCTTGAGGGAAAAAAAGAAAAATGTTAGGGTTTTGTCCGATGCTCCATAATTGTAAATGATAAATAGCTAGGATACCCTACCATCTCTTGAGCTAAAGAAAGACCATTTGCTAATTAAGGTTGTAATAGCCTTGATTGAGTGGGCCTCATGTAGCATGATATCTATATGTTGTAACGGGTCAATATGATCATTTCCATCATATCATATATGGATGATCGTGATCCATAGATTGATACTCTTAAATTTAGCAATGGATTAGAAAGAATTTAAATTTAATAATAAATAAACCTAACTATGGATTGATGAGTCATGTACTTACTAAGAGAATATGTTATAGTAAGGCAACCTTTTTCGAACCTTTCTTCTCTTCTACGTTGCCCCTAATCTTCTGGCTTATTAACTAATACTTGGCCATCACCATAATAATGCAACTTGTTGCTTTGTTATCATTCTCTCTCTAATTTATTATTAAGGTTGCCTTCACTACATTACTTACTAACATCATACTTCCCTATCATCATCCCACAACTATTTTGCTGGAGTTTAACAATGAACCAAATTCTATTTAAAGCAGTTTCTTAAGTATTTGTTATGTCGTTCTCCTCTTAATAAAGAACACAGGTACTACAATCCCACTTAAAAAGTAATATGTGTTAATCATCATTTTTCTAATCGAATCTAAGAAATAAGTGCCACTTTTAAGCAAAATGATCATACATGTGTTATTTGTCAAGAGAAAACTGCATAGCAAACATCTAAAAAACCACATCAAAATTTTATCCAACTTATTTAACATCACTTTTATTTTTTATATTTTTATGTACTACTATTTTATATTTATTTTTATTATTTTGAAGAAATCAATAGTATTTTTAAATAAAAAAGTTTATCTTTTTTTTATCATTATTACTAACACCACCATCGTTACAATCATTATCACTACTAGTATCATCATCTCTTCTACGCCATTATTGGTATTACCTTTGTAATTATCACCACTATCATGATTTGTAGCATCATGTCTAGATCATCACCGTCATTCTACCAACACTAAGAATTTTACTACCTTTAGCATTGCTATGATCATCTCAACTGTCATAATCATATTTTTAAAAAAAATAATAAATTATATTAAACATATTTATATTTAAAACAATTAAAAGGGAAATAAAATAATTTTATTGCAAACATAAAAAGATGAAAGTGATGTCAAAAAAGGACTAACAAATGTAGCAACCAAGTAATGTTCAAGAATCATGGCTTGCATTACGTGGAGAAGCTTTCATGCAATTGTGAAGCACATTAAGCCAAGACGCGGATTTGTAGGTCTTTCATATGGTGAAAAAATCTCAGAAAATTTTGCTTATCAGAATGCGAGCGTCCATGGAGTTATCCTGCATAAAAAAAATAAATAAATAAGTAGACTAGTCTGTCAGGGGATGTCAACTGTGATTCAACTGACAATGCTCATCTTCACAAATTTGTCAATCTAATGAGGGAAAAGTCATCAGCATAATTCCGGGCTTGTATGATTTCAGCCACCTTTGGTGTTATCATAAGAAAATTTTATTTATTCAACTTCTTGTATGATTATTTAAAAATAAAAAAATATATATAACTTAGATGCGGATACCTACGATGCAGTTTTTTTATTTCTTTTTTTTATTTTTTACTAATCGCATTAGTTTTCATTCAAGCCTGATGCAATGGTTATTGGCAATAAAATAAAAAGAAGATAGAGATGAATCGTCAGCGCAGCCATTCAATCCACTGTACATCGATTCAGAACTCCAATGAGGTAGTTACAGCTATGAAACTTTTTTATTTTTTTATTTTGGCTGGATTTGCATTGCTCGAACGCCCTTTGAAAGTTGCATTTCTTTATTGGCAGTTGATTCCATTAAATATATATATATATATATATTGGTATTTCATGAGGACCTCAGTCCATTCGGTTGGGTTGACAATATATAATTGTGCAGTCGTGCAGTCTGAAAGGAAATGGTCATAACTAAACTTACCTGACCCAAGAAAAAAGAAGACTCCCCATTGTATGATCACGTATGCATTGAAAGCAACCCCATATTAAAGCATCATTTAAAATTGCGCCGGAAGTTTGAATTTAGTATCATACATGGCCTGCTAGTATATTTCTGCAAGATCCTTGCTCCTTTATCCTCTTAATCATCAAAGGTAGCCCTCTTACCAGTATTATTATTTTGGTGCTTCAGCTCAGAGCAAATGTTAAACTTTCTGATCCATCTCAGATTGTTGAAAATAAAATGAGAGGTAGCCGAAAAAAAAAAAAAGATAATGAATAGTGAATGGGGATCTATGAAACCATCCAAACAATAGAACAATATGTGGTAGTTAAGATTATGATAATTACAACGATGATGATATGGTTAGTTAATATGGTGGATTTGGAGAGGTCTTTAAGCATTGCTGGTAAATGACAGTTGATATTTTAAGATTACATGTATTAGTGATTATAACATGTGTAATTCATATGCCTAAAGGTTTAGAACAGTTTAAAATTTGTATCAATCCCTCTTATCGCATTTAACATCTGTAAAGTATGGTCTGATCCTCTTAAAAATGCTCAATAGGCATCTCTTCTTTAATGCTGAAATTTAATGTGTTAAACTACATGAGTGAATTGAATACTATTAATCGATATAAAGTCACCTATCATAAAAAGTAAAATGGCACTGAGTTTAGAACATCAAACCAGTGGAAGGTCTAACAAGATAAAGCTTAAAAAGTTTAAGCAACGATGGAATGAAAGAAAGAGAAAAGTTAAAAAATAAAGTGGGTATTTTACTTTTCTAAAAAAAAATTTAAAAAACAGAAGCTTCTACAATCGTGAGTGGGAGGGAGAAATTGCATGATATGAGAGGACGTAGGACATCGGACGAGGGTGCTACATGGTTTTAAATAGGGAGTGATCTATTCGGAGGATAGAGTGATCATTTTTGCAATTTAATAGGGGGCTAAAGGGACTGTAGGTTAAAGAGATAAATCACATGTGATCATAAGTTTTATATAAATAATAAAAAACCTTTTCGTTAACGTGCAATCAACTAAAGGACCACACGTTAAGTCTACCTGCTAAATAACATGAAGTTTGGGTTCTGTATGCAATTAAAGATGAGAGTAATATTTTTAGTATAAATTATAAGGCCGTAAGAATTTCTCTGTTAACTATACTTGGTTATGGCTATGAATAACGTGAAAAATTATAAATGTAACTATTAATTATATTTAGTACAATATTAATGTAAAAGAGAATAAAATATTATTAATATAAAAAATAAAATAAAAGAAAATAATGAAATTATTTAATATTTTATTAGTTTTAATATTTTAAATTTTTTTATAATAATTTTTACCTAGATTATCTTCTTGGAGGAAAAAAAAAACAAAAAAAAGCCATGTCAAACATTCTAAAAATTACTATTATAATTTTCTTTTCTTTTTTTTTTAACTCCATCCCAAGCGCGCCTTAAGAATACAATTAGAATAATGTGGACTCGAGGTCCAAATCCGGCCCAATAGTGGCCTAAGAAAAACCCTACTAAAGTCGCGCTCCGCTTCTGAACGAGAGAAGCACACGAAGAAGGGAAAGAAGCCAGAAGGCGCGCTGCGGAAGACGGAAGTGAGGGTAGATAGACAGATGGGCTCTCTGCGCTCGCTTCGCACACTTCTCCATTCCTCCCGTCCCGGCCTCCTCGCCCGATACATCTCCTCCACTCCCCGAGTCGACAGCGTCGGATGGTTCGACAAGATCAAAGGCGTCTTCACTGGCAAATCCGCCACCGATTCCATGTCCTCATCCTCCTTCTCCCTCATCGGTCAGCCTCTCTCTCTTTCTCTCTCGTTGTAGTTATAGAATCATTTGATTTGATTTGTGGCGTGGTGTTGATACGGGACGGGCGGCTGCAGAATTCGCCGATCAGATGGAGAAGGCACGGATGCTGGGCAACTTCAAGAAGTTCGAGGTGGGGCGGTGCAGCAGCGCTACCATGTCCGAGGCGTTCAAGAAGCAGTCCGCTATCCTTCGCTACCTTGGCTCCATCGATCCAACGGGAGAGGTTGTTCTTCTTTTTATATAAAAAAGGGATTTTTCTGCCAATTTATCAATTAAATGCTCAGTACGCACATTTCTATATAATTTCAGACTTTGGTTCGATGAGTATGATGAAATATATTGTTCTTCTGTCTTTTTCCTTAAAAAATTAGATTTTGTTAGATTTTATGCGGTTCTGTTTAAGAGATACTACTTGAAATTGCTGTCGCACTTGTAGAATCTCCAAGCTAGCCACAAACATGATGCAACAAAGCATTGTAAATGCACCATGGCTGAGGTTGAGCACATACTGGCGAAGTACACGTGGGCCAAAGATGCAGAGAAGAAAATTGATAAGTTAAAGAAGGAAGGAAAGCCACTGCCGAAGACCTTTAAAGAGGTAGTTCTGTTTTGATTACTTAATATATTTTAATGAAAAATTTTAAACTATTATTACCAGAATTGCATTATATGATATGGACAGAATTGCATTATATGATGTGGAGTGGATCTTCTATTTGACCGCTCCAAAAGCTCAGTGTTAATGTTGTTTTTGGCGTAATTTAAGAGATTTTGCCAGCACACCAGTTCAAAACAAAGGGAGGTTATGCGCTCCTGTTTTATCTTTCTTCTAAAGTGAATGTTTGCACGTGCCATTGCAATTCTTTTCTTTTTTTTATTACAATTTTTTAAAAAAAAGAAAAATCAGCTTCATTTTGAAGTCCTCAATGGGCAAATTGTAGCAAGGAATGATAAATTTGATAGTGTAAACTGTGTGACTAGGATTGCTAGCAAAATTTATTCCATCAGCTGTGGTTAAGCTCAAACAAGATGATGAATTGTATCTTGATTGTCAAGTTCTTTCTCTGATCTTGGTGTTATTCTACTTCACATAACTCGTCCTGTTTAAGAATATTACCATCCCCACTCTTACATTATAAACGAAAAGCATTTTGCTGAAATTAATTGTGCAATATCATTTTCCATGGCCCTTTCACAAAACCTTGATCAAAAGCAAAAACCTGTGTCATGTTATTCAGATTTGCTGAAACAGGCCATAGGTTGAGCAGTTGGCATTAGTTTGATATCTAATATCATTAACCATGTGCAAGAATTGTATGGAGCCTTCTTAGTTTTCTATATATTCTAGCCATGGGACTGGATTTAGTTTGGCTAAATATCCCAGGACCCAGAACTTTATAAAACTGTTGGTTTGTCATAAATTAATTAAATCTCTTCATTGGAGTTGTTGAATTTATCAAAGGAAATATAAAATGAAGTTCTACTTAATAAGAGGTTAAAATCAGCAGTTCACATGCGGTCATTCTGGTCAACTGCTATTAGAAGACATGTCAGTGAATTCCAATGGTATAAATAGTTTTCATGCTGAGGATGGGAGGTGGCGAAAGGCCGTTGACATGATCTGTGGTTTCTTTAAATTTAGGTTTCAGAGATGCAATCAATGAAGATTCTAAAGTATCTACTAAGATTGATCCTTGAGGGCATCTAGTAATCATTGAGGCTATTGTGTACTTTAGGAGAAAGCTCTATATAACTTATTAGATTTCAGTATGCCCATCACAAACTCAGATGTACTTTTTGTGATTGAATTTCATTGACACTAGATAGCATAGTAGATTTTTAATTCTCGATACTTATGCGCCAACGTGATGAATTATTTTGCCATAAGCGAACAACTTTTTTGTATCAACTAATCAGTTTTATTTCTGATATATAAATTCAAAGTACTACATGTTAAGACACTGAACCTTATTCTTGTTTTGTAGGTGGAAAAACTAATGGGCTCAACACCATTGGATGTTGGCAGGGCTAACTTGTCAAAGAGTGGGGCAATAGGCAGAAACGCTCTGTGCCCATGTGGATCTGGAAAGAAATACAAAAGGTTTGAAGTTACTACTTTTATTAATATTCAATTACAAAACTTGATCATTTGATAATTTATTATTTTTCTATAAGGCGAACTGGTTAAGTTTCAAAAACAATAAAAAATTAAAGGAACAAAGTTGGTTATATAGTAACCACTCCAGCTGGTTTATCATGAGTGCTTAAAGATGACATTAGAGCTGATCAAATGTTGGACTAGATCAAGCTAAGATCAAGCCAAGCTACACAATTGTAGCTAGGCCCAATGCTCATGCCCAATCCTGCTCAACTCGGCCATTGGGCCTATATTTTTGGCTAAACCTGGCCCAATCTCAGAGAGCCAATCTCTAATCCACCCAACAAACCTGAATTTCTTTTTCCTCCCTCATTTATGATCTAATTAAGGCTTTTTAGTTTCCAAGCTTGCAAAATTTTGCAATAGGTCAGGTGGGCCAAGTGGCCCGTGATTAACTCTAATATATAAGTACATAGTCTCAGGCCAGGATAAGCCTGGTTGGTTTTCAATTTTCCCAAGCCCAGCTCGATATATGGTTTGGACCTATTTTCTTTGTCAGCCTCGTTTTACAAGCTTACTTTTAATATCCAAGCTCACAAAATTTTAGGCTGGGCTGAGCGGGCCTCCTGACATGTTGATCAACTTTAAGATGCTGATGGATTATTTATTGGAGAACATAATGTTTGACCAATAGATGAGCAATTACAACATATATGTTGCTATCCTGGACTGTCCAATCAATTTACAAGTAGGACCTACCCATTCATAAGAATAATTTGGAACATCAATTATTTTCTTCAGTTTTATGTCTAACAAACCTTCATATGTGACCTGAGGCTTGTGATGGTTCTGAAGTAGAATCCATTAACCATAAACATCAAGCTTGTCCTAATAATTTAGGGTTGACTTTATAAATACTTATTCACTAGTAATCCCTGTAAAAAGCTACCCTTGTTGTCATGACAAACTTTTCTAAATCTTTTATCATAATTAACTTCTATCATTAAAATTTTCTCCTTTTTTCGGACCCTTTGATGCAAATCAGTGCACCAATGTCTCTTCACATTTGTTCCATCAATTTGTCAACTAGTGTACCTTCTGCTCCTCCGTTGGTGTGGTTGTCCATAACTACATCCTCCTATGCTGTATTCATCTTTGTTTGTTTGAACCCTTATTGTTGCCCAGCATATGTAGTGGGCCAATTTTTTTTTCTTTTTTTTATGAGATTTACCCCAAGTTATCATGGCATGCATCTGTGTTGTTCTATAAGTTTATACCCAGGGTACCATGATCTGCATATGTCACATAGCAACCTAGAGACCCCTCACCATATCATCCACTCAGTGCTAATTCTGTTGGATATTGTCTTCATCAAATTCATCACTCTTTTATATGATAGATCCATGAGAATGGAGTTGATCATGATGTGGTATCTTTTGGCCATGATTTTGTAACATTGATTTTGACACTTATTATCTTTTGAACTGACATATAAAATGGTGAGCAAAAGATAGAGAAAAAAATATTCATTTTTGAGTACATATAGCGAGCAAAGAAAATAGATATTGAATTTAATTAATGGTTGAGATAAAGATCTTTGTTCTAAGATGTGGTGTGTAGAGAATTGGGTGCAGTGGAAGAGATGAGATTCTAAAGCGTGTTTTCTACATAGAATTCAAGTGACCAAATTCAAGTGATGTGGTCCTGCTTTGTTTTCAGAGTAGAACCATATTGTAATATTTGATGTTACTACTTTGTACCTTTACTTTACGACCCAACATGGATACCCTGTAATGAAACCCATTTTGGTAGATGTCTAATCTAGTGGCATGGCAGATGAAGTTGCACATTTGCATGGTGTGATGCAATCAATCTTGTTATTAATGGGTTCAAAATTGCTGCTTACTTGCAAACTTAGGGGCATTTGGTAACCCAAATAGGATCAGTGGTAATTCTTATATCAAAGTGATATGATCCATGGTGATATGACATTATTGTGTTTGATATCATATATGCTAATGATTAAAAATCCTTAACAATTTAGGATCATTGCATTCAATATATCATGGGAACCTTGGACCACTGTCTGTGAAATACAAAAATTACCCTTTAGAGCAGGCTCTAATACCAGTTGGGAATGGGCAAGCCAAGTAAGAGAGCACGTGCATTAATAGCTTATCTTCTTCCCAACAGAGCTCAAACATCTATTGTACCATCTCTACTCGGAACCTCCGCAACCTATGACATCCATAGGACTAAGCCTTTTGCTTGTGGCCTCCATCGCCAGTGTTCTCTGCCAATGGATCTTGGATCGCTCGAACCCATGCCAGAAGCCCTCAGTACTTGATCCCACTTCTAAATGCCCCGATTCAGAAAGCCCCTATGGTACAACCCCCTTGCTGCATCCTCACTAGCATGGTCCCGTCAATCATTACCTACACAAGTCGTTACTTTCATCCTGGGTGCCCTATATAATGCTAGGAGGCCCAAGTCATCCATGCTTGGCTCTGCATTGCCCATGCTAAAGCCATCTCCAACGACGAGGCCTTCGCCCTCGACTTGGTTGCAAACTATTGCATGAGCCTTGACCCACCCTTTGATGAGGCCTACGCTTGGAACTACGTCTACAAGTGCTTCGCTGAGGCCAGGGTTTGAAGCTCTTGGGCACTAGGAGGCTCACTCGAGCATGCGAGAGGATTGGGCGGGTACCTTATAAGGGCAATTTTGTTCGAAATATTTATTACAGGATCATTGTATTATGGCGATCTTGGATACTTATCCTCAGAGGCAAGATTGCAATCGCTGGATAGATTAGTGATATTTGAGATGGGGCTGATTTAAAATCACCGCTAATCATCAAAGTGTAACCAAACACGGTGATTCTATCACTTCCATCCAGATTAATCTAGCGATCCTGGATGGATCATCCCATACTAAATGCCCTCTTGATGTGTTGCATGCCATCTATTTGTTTTCCTGTTTGCCAAAGAACTAATTTTGAACAAACTCTTCTGTTATTCTAAACATGCTAAACACTAGCTATGCCATGGAATATATATTTGCTGTCAGTTGAATGTTTGGTCTTATTTGCTTAATCGATTTATCCTTGTTTCAAGATTGACTTTGAATTGATTTAATGTTTTTCAATACACTTCTTCTGGGGTTTCTATTGAGGAAGAATGGTAGCTAAATTTAAACAAAAATTATTCTTATCGGAATTCATTGGTTTTCATAGAGACTTTTGAGATGCTTGAACCTCAAATGATCTCTCTGTATCAACTTCTCTGACAATGAATGTAACATGTGGTTATATATTCTGAACCTTAGAAATGCCATGATTATAAACTTATAGACCCAAAGCAGATGAAACAGTGATAATATATCCTGATCAGGCAACTGTAATTGATGTAATGGTCTTCTGGTCCAGAGTGCTTTCTGGCCGGATTTCAATGTTATAGAATACTTCCAATTTTTTTGCTAATACTTTGCAGCTTATGAACAACAGAATGCCAAGTTTTTTTGGTTTTCCAAAATTGGAAGACAAACATGAGATCTTTTTAATTCTATTTATTTATTTTTTCTTTTGATATAATAGTTTTACTTGAAGAAAAGGCCTTAGCACATTTGTTGGGCTTTCATTCTACAGATCCTTTACCGCTTGTGCTTATCCAGGAGAAGATGTTTGGAAATGGCATCTGTATGGTCTTCATGTTTTTTTGGACCTTACCTGGATTTGGCACCCATATTGGTTCCCCCTCCTATGGACCATGCTTGTTATGCTCAACCCATCACTTTTTACCTTTCAATTTTACCATACCTACCTAAACTTCCTCTAATATACAGTACATGCATCAATTAGCGTTTTTAAATGAATTGATAACCACCACAAGATGCAGTGCCTAATCACAAATTCAAGTCAAAGAAGAAATCTACTAACTAATCTGTGCAAACTTCAGCAGAAGAGTCTCTGATTCAGACTGGATTTCAAACATCATCCCGGTTCAACATATAAGCCTATTTCTTGTGCAAATGGTGTCTCTTTCTTCTACTCATGCAAATAATATATTGCGTGCTACTTAAAATATAGTTTAGCAACTGACACAGAAAAATATATTTGGCAGATTGTAGTACCTAACTGTTTGGTTTTGTGTCAGATCATTTGATGAATTTCTACTCATTTGGTTGTTAAAATAGTATAATGTCATTCTACAAAATATGAACATATAAATATATCCTCATGCTGTGTTTGAAGAACTTACTGCGTATTTTGAATAGGTGCTGCGGACCGAGATGGGTTTGAAACAGAGGGCGGATCTGAACTCCTTGGGGAAGTGGTACTTACAGTCAGCCACTTCAGATTTGTTTGTATGTAGTTAAAGATCTTTTTCTTCTTCTTCTTTCCTTCCTTCTGTAACTTAGTATCTTAGGTTACATTGCTGGGGATAATGATGCTGTGAAAGTTAACCATTCTCTTGAAATCAAGGCAATTTACTTCTGCTGATGGAGGAGGTTGAGACTTGCAGTTTCAGCACTGACCGCTGCATCATTAACTGTGATACTGCAGCAATCTTCATTGTTATCTATTGTAAAAGTCAAGGAAAATGCGAGACAGCATTTGATCTTGATTCAGAGGTGCTTAATAGAAGCCATGGCATACCAACAGAATGGTTATGCTTTTGCGGTAGCTGAAGCTTGATTGGTAATAAATATCAAGAAGCGATTCGTAAATCAAGACGGTGTTTTATCTATTTAATTCCCATTTTCCTCCGCCTTTTTTAATTACTGTGAGGACATAACTATGATTTAAAGATTTGATATCGTTCGTTTATTGGGAGTAGTATTTTGAATTATGCCATCATTCCACATTCGTATACAAAGTTCCGTTTTGTGGTAGAGGAAATGCGGACTGTTGGGTTTCCAGATTTCAAAATCAGTGTTTAATCTTTAGTGGTTTAAAAACTGTCCGCGTGCTCCAATAAAAAAAAAAAAAAAAAGGAAAAAAAATCATTTCGGTTATGGATGACATCAGATTTAATTTGGCGATCAATGTATGGGAAAAGGGCATGGCTCTGTCAAATACCCAGCGTCATCCATTGTAGCTTGGAACTTCACCAAGAACAGCATTTGGTCGCCGAAAATCCTTCCAGGAAAACCTATAAAAACTCCCCGACAGACTCCGCAAAGAATAAATGCGAGTTTTCTGAGGATATTGGCATCTCTGGCTTCATGCGTAGCACTAGGTACATGTCCAGGCACTGAACGCTGGTGTAAATGATAATAATTTTTGATAATATATTTTAATAAATATATCGTTAGATAAAAATATATAAAATTATTTTTTAATTAGATATTATAAAATTTAAGTTTTTAAAAAATAACATCTTTATGCATTATTTCCAACATTCAAAATTTAAAAAGATAAAAAATAATATTAAGATCTACCAACTCAACACCCCAATATCCCCGTCCCACCTCACCTCCAGCAACAGTTATTAAGAATCAGCTTATCTATAATATCTGTTGGCCCTTAACAGCTATGTAAAGAATAAGATATGGCTGATAGTTGCCTAACGCACTAAAATAAAAGCAAAGTATGTATTGATTCAACAAAAAAACTGGTTCTGGACATAGTTCAGCATAACACACAACTTGGATATAAAATTTTGATTCATGGGCAAGCCCAAGATCTCCTTATTATGTTTAAGATATATCCAAATCATATTATTTTTGAATCATGTTATTTTGACGAATAGAGATAAATGTCGATATAAAGTAGCATTAGTTATGAGAAGATACTTTCACATCCTCAGGCAAATCCAAAATTTGCATCATGATATACGAACCCGAGCCCAAAAGTGAAGCAAATCATACAACAGCCAAAACTCCCCCACAGCTCATGGAATCATGTACCCAAGCTCAATGCTTTCAGTATTTTATATAATCCAGCCAATAGATTTCTTTTAAAGAACAAAGTAGAGAACCTTTATGAAAGAAGGCATGTACGGACCCTTCATTAAATTCAAATGGAACGATCCAAGAGATTTGATTAATAATTCTAACTGATTGATAAGTTAAAATAATCACAACAATTTGAATAAGCCTGCTATAGGTTGTGTGAAAACAGAGTCAGAGGGGATTAAGTCACCTCTATCATGCGTACAGGTTGACAAAGCAAAGATTAACTCAAAGCCTAACGAACAATTTCCTAAAGATGCTACCTGCAAAAGTCCAGATCCTCTCGAAGTCTCAAACTCGGTCAAACCGGAGAGGTTCAGTTATCCACCACCAGAAGCAATGCATTGCGGAACTGCTGGTGATCAAGCAGGCAATCGATAAAATGATCACATTGTCTCCAACATGCAAGCTAATAATACAAGAAAAACACATTGGCAAGAAAAGCATAACCCATCAGTAAATTAGTAGGGATAGATATTGGGAAAAAAAATACTCACCCAATAACAAGAGATGTGACTCAGTATTTGTATTACAAAGAGGCAATTGTTGAAACACAATCCTCTGGACAAAAAGCTTCTTTGAGTGCCATCATGCATGGAGTGAGCATCTCTAGCTAAAATCATAAACGAACTTTTTACAACCAAAGATGGAAAACTAATGGTTAAGAAATGGATTTTCATCTTGTTGGCCGAGTCCAGGTTGTCTCTGAGGTGATGCTATTTCCATAGTAAACTTCCTTTGTTGATTCATCCCAATAAGCCTGCAGCAAAACAAAGCATTCAGAATAAGCTCAAATGTACTTCCTCCTATCAAACAGAAAAAAAATAAGGAAATAAAGCAAAAGGAAAAAGTATTTCTCTTTTCGGTTGCAAATATGCCTCCTTTAAGAATTAAGACTCAAGCCAACAACTTGTGTTTCAAAATATGCATGTTATGCCATACCCAAGACTCAAAACATCTATTTATAAGTTTATAATAGATGGAATCATGTTGAAAACATACTGGTTTTTCTATGTACCACGCTTGACCTCAGCCAAACGGCTGAAAATGTATTTTTTATGTGCAAAAGGAATAAAAAAGGCACAAGAGATGCACCCATCAGTATAGTAGTCTATTTGCATCATTTTTGAAGCAAGTTTTGTTTCATTAAAAAATAGAGAAGAAAATGAGTAGCAGGGTAACATGCATCCGGTCACTCAAATAGGATTTCTTAAGAAGAATTGTATTGAAAATTCGGCTGTCCATATTTAGGAAAAATAAAGGTAGATATGCTGTTAGGCAAACCTGCCATCCAGAAGGGAGATCTTTGGAGAGTTCCACTAGATCAGGCTGCTTTTTCTCCTTCTCAACTACCTCCTCTCTTGGTGCTTCGCCTGATTCAGATTTTGCTGCCGCTCTCCTGCGTTTCACCCGTTCACGCCTGTGCAATCAATATGCAAATCAAATTCTCATGCTTGTTTCACCTTCCATGAGCTTAAGATGAAACACGAAATGACGCACACTCACCAAGATCCAAAGACAAGGAAATAAAGTCGATGCACATTCTCAATAAGGCAATCTGGCATTTCCCGTGTAAGTTAACTTCCTTTCAGTTACAAGGATGTTGGAATTAAACTTTCGACTATTGACAATGAATCTTGGATATGGCTAGCAGATACTCTAGGAAGGTATCCACCCTCAGTGAAGTAGGATGCTACCACTTTCATATGATCAGATTAAACATGATCCTCACGTCAAACTAAAAACAAAATTTCTAGATGTCTAATCAAGTTGACGGGCATCCCCAATGGATCTCTGTTTATATCATGGTTCACCTAGACATGGTTCCCACTTTCTTCTATAGGAAATAAACCACTAACAGCAGAGATGTACACCTAACACCAACAATTCACTCAAAATTCAAAGCATCACATGCATTTGTACCGTCTGGTCCAAGGATTCAGTGCGTCACATTAGTCTGTAGCACATGGTAATGCATCGTGCATAACAGATGAAGGCAACTTACCAAGCTACACACCTCTGCATCAGGTGTACAAGTCTGTACAAATACAGAGGCCACCACGCCCCTGCACATGACTGGCGCTGCAAGGGTGATACAATTCCAAACTGAGTCAACTGTGCTAGTTCTCACTGGCATGGGCATGATGATGGTGTTTTAGTTTTTGGTGTGACACAGCCACAGGCACACATGCATGCGCACTCACTCAACACAATAACTTTATAAACAAGTGAAAAATATATATTTCTTGGAATTATTACAATAAAATGAAAAACATATATATTTATTAGTTTATTAAGAGATATGCTCACTCAACAATAACTGCATCAGATGAAAAACAAAATTCTTAGAATTATTATAAGACGTAACCATTAAGCCATGAATAAAAGTTTTGAACTTCAGGCCTCATAAAACGTACCAGTCCCCACCCAAAGGAAGAAAATTAGCATTATCCTGAACTTCTCCACTTGCAATCTGGCGTGCACGCCACTCCTGCATTTATGAAAAAGTAAACACCAAAAGGAGATGAAAAGGGCTAGCAACAAATTATATGACAAATAAACATAAAATGCATTCACAAATACCTCAATTTCCTTCTGACGCTTTTTTTCCAAGATCTCATAAGCACTTTCAGATTCCTCATCCTCTTCCCCATGTAATTCCTCTTTTGCAGCCTTCCACTGATAAAATGAAAATACTATTTAGAATATTGTTCAGGTTCAGCCAAGTGCACATGCACACCCATGCAGGGAATAAGTAATTGTTTCAGTTCACAAATAAGTACATAAGATGTTTAGCATACCTTATCCACCAAACTAGAAACCTTCTTGTTGGACCTCAAAGTCAGAGCAACTGCTACGGTGCGCTTCTTGCCACGCACGACTGGTAAAATAAGAAAATAGATCATTTAGCAGAATACAGTACCAGAAGAAAAATACTTCAAGAAAAAAGACATGCATGAACAAATGCCTGCACAAACATCAGCATTCGCACACAAGCAAGCACAGCCACCCATCCATACAAAGATGAGTGCATGCCTGGTAACACTATTATCATAGAAGTGCCCATATCTCTTTGATGCAGAAAAAATTCGTAACTTTGAATGCTCTTAATAGCACAAGAAACCTTTTTCTCTGTGTGCTCTTAATAGCCCAAGAAACCTTTTTCTCCGTTTGCTTATACCGTCCTATTAGATAATACTCGATCATATGATGGCATTTGACATTTATCACACCAAACCTCTAGGAATCCTCCCATCTAAAACAACTGCCTCAGACATCAAGCAGCAGTGCATTGCATATCCATATGTAGCACTCCTCTCTCAACCATCCAACACCAATTCATGCATTCCTGCTGCATCTCATTTAATCTTTATATTCCCACTTTATATCTCAGGACCATTGCAGCCTTCATACCCTCCCAATTCCTTCCCATTCCTTCATTCAATTCCTATCCTAATCAATTTCCTCACTAATGAAGCAACATGCTCATTATCCTAACAAGGTGAAAACACTAACTTTCCTAATCAGGCTCCCCAGCCCTTCTATGTCCAACCATTATTCAGTTTCTCTGTTCATCATTAACTGGAAAAAGTGAAATTATAATTTTTCTAATGGACACTTCTGCAGAATAAGCTGTCAAGATATGTTAATAATTGACACCAGCTGTTAGAAAAAAATGAGTGATGACAGCAATCTGGTGAGATCATAAAATATACTGGAGTCCATCACGTGCAATGAATGAGAGTGGTAGCATGGACAACTGTGATCCACAGTCCCTTTTTTAAACGCACTCCTAATTTTGCAAGGTACATTTCTATTATTTCTCTCCCTTAGGCCCTATCTGGTTCAGTGATAATGCTAAATAACTGAAACAATGCTTTTCCCACAAAACAACAATCTCTGCTCCGAAGTAAAGCAAATCAATAAAGAGCAAAAAGGGCATTTCATAAAAAAACATTTCACTAATTCGTATGACTTACCTGAGATGAATCGATTCAGGTAAAGTGTTAGAATACATTATTTATCCCTCCATTTTCTCTATCACATTCATTCCACTTGGATAATATTATTCACAACCCAAACAAAGCCTTAGAATGAGAACCAAACTGAGTGGGGTAAATTAACATAAGATGGAAATAGTTGTCAGTTCGCAGAGAGCCTCATAAATGGAGGGACTTAATTCATATTAACAGCACTATATATTTACACAGATTTTAGTGTAGAACTACAACATCTTCTAAACAGTTCAAAAAAAAACTCAAAATGGCAATTATGACTGTTTTATAATGCCATTTAGCTGTCATAACATATAATAACACTCATTATATTATTCGGCTGCAATTTTGAAATAAAACTATTTTTTATGGCTTTTTTTAATGATGTTTTAAATTGGAATTCCTTTTCTTATTCAATCAAGTATGCATTTTGAAACACTGAAAATCCATATAAAACTTTTTACTGAACATAAAAGCATAAGCATGGGTGCATAACCACTGTGTGCATGCGTGCATGTGTATATTAAATAATAATAATAATAATTCTTAGGGAATCTAACCTTTGGACTGGTTCTTTTGGGAAATTGAAGATGGTGCAGTCGTGGCACTTCCATTTGCCAAAGCAGTTTCTGCAGCTTGGACCATGGATGCAATGGAAGCTGCCTGTACACTAGCTGTCTCAGTCTTGCTGGCAACTGCAGACATGTCAGATGCAGGCTTCACCTGGGGTAAGGAAGTCCTTTCAGAATCCATGGCAAACCCAACAGATCTTGCATGATTCGATGTGGTAACAGCACTATGATAACTGACTGGTGCAGATTCAACATAAAACCCAGATGCTGTGCTACCGACTACAGGTGCATGAGGAACACCACCACTTGAAAGGTCATAGTATACTATAGGTTCTGCGGGATTAACATCTGCAGCCACTTCAGGAAAAGCACTTGCAACTGCTGGTTCATAATACGATGGTTGCTGAGGTTCAGCGATATGAGTTCCATCAGCTTGTGCATAATAATTAGCATTTGTAACTTCACTTGCCACAGGAGCATAATAATCATATGTTGGAAGAGTGTATGCCAAGTTATACTGATCCTGGTAAGGAGGCAGAGTATTATCATAAGTTGGAGGAAATGGTGCAGGAGCAGGTACAGGTGGCTCTTCAGGTGGAGGTGGAGGAACTGGTTCACTATCAGGAGGTGGGGGAGGAATCCATTCTTCATCTGGAGGAGGTGGAACACTAGACTCATCTAATGGAACAGCAGGGCACTCTAACAATGACGAATTTGATTGAATTATTTGTTCTGTTGGAGCAGGACATTCTGCACTTGATAAATCCTCAGCAACAGTCTGGCTTGCAACAGTTTCTTCATCAACCTCCATTTCCACATCCATGTCCACATCTTCAGCGTGTGACTCGACTTTGGGCAGCAAAACCTCCGCTTCCTTCTCACTTTCCATGCCCTGGTTGACTGAACAAGAAGAAAGCCCTACAATGTTGACGCTTTCACTCTCAGGCATGCGATTGCTGGCTTCACTCTGTACTTTCACCATATCATTGCTAAGTGAAGAGCAATTATTGTCAGCATTACCAGATGCACTGTTCTTTTCAACCACATCAGGTCCTGTTTCTACATGATCTGGCAGAGAGTGTTCTTCCCTCCAGGAAGGATTTTGCTCTGTCTCCACTTTGCTGGAGTGTTTAGACTGAACAAGACAAGAAGATTCCCCTTTGACAATAGCAGATTCAAGGTGTTTAAGCTGTGTTTCTGTGTGCCACCAGAATGGAAGCAGAGATGTTCCATATGATGATAGTGCTTTGCAATCAGATATTCTTATCTCAATCTCCTTTGCAATCCACTGAAGTTCAGGACAACTCTGGGACCTAAAACCACCATGTCTTTCAGATACAAGAAAATGACAATTTTTTTGGAAACACATGTTCTTAAAAAAAGACAATTGGAAAAGAAATAAAGATATAGAAAGAATTAGAAAGAAGCAAATACCCTTCTAATGCCTTCAATCTCTGCAACAAATTTTCACCATATTTCACAAGATGAACAGAATGAACATCTGCTGTTTCGTAGCATCCAGTAGGTCTTGTCGTAAGCTTAACTTCATCACTCGATGTAGGACATTCTTCCCCTGCATTAGTCATATGCTCTGAAAGGAGGAGAGCTGATTGTTGTGATGAACCAAGAGCAGACAGTGCAGATGATTCCTCACAAGATATACCAACAAAAGAAGTGTTATAATGTGTTAAACCCTGATTTACATCATAAGCTGCACGTACAATCTCTCCATTTGCTCCCACCTCCACACCTCCATAGGTTTCCATGCTTCTGGAGATTGAATCATCGCCGCCATGCCCATCAGCAATCAAAACATTTGAATATGATGCCAACTGGGTGTCAGAATGAGTACGAGCAGGGGCATCGAAATCTATTTTTCCATCAATTGCTGAAGTTTCCTTGCTGTTTGTTCCTACTCCTAAAGCCAACTCATTAGGTATCTCCCATGAAGTTTCCCCAGTCACAGTATTCCAGTAATAACACTGATTGCTCTGCTCATGCATCACCACTTTCCAGCCACCAGTCATATCACCAATAATTTGCATTCCAGAAGCATCAGGATCGGTTTTAGTTGCAGAATCAGATTCATTGTATTGAGTAGCCACAATAGCAGTCTCACTTTCTTTTGCATCATAGCCATCCACATTCTTGATGGTATCTAATTGATCTGAGTCTTGTTTAACATTACCAGCAGTCGTGCTTTTCTCAGTGTTGTTTCCTGTATCCCCACCAGCATCTGCACTTTCCTGAACCTGGCAATATCAATATTTTATGATTAGTGGGCAGATGAAGAGGTCCCAGTGAAAATACCAACATATGATAGATTTGACAGGACCTAAATCACAACTGACAATTATTGCTGCAAAAAACATAAAAAAAGTATCTCTATGATCCACTAGCTGAAAGATTAAAATTACAAGAAACTAACAAGAAAATCTTGACAGTTTGTTGAAAAATACCAAAAGAATATGCAAAATGATACATGAACAAACAAGTCACAGTAGGAATTTAAGCACTAAATGGTCCAAAACAGATGTCACATGGCAACACCACAGGAAAACAACTTTAGGATTCATGAAGTATTTTTGTCACATAAGATGCCATAAAACATCAAACAGTTGGAAATAGAAACTGTATCTACTCTAGAAAATTTTACGTTGCTAAACTAAACAATCTGCTACTATCCGTTACCAAATGCAAAGTAATGCTTGAGGAAAAAACTATGTTTTATACTAAAAGAATGGTCAAATTTATGAATAACATTTCTCTCCTTGAGAATCTTGATGGCATGAAATTTTGATGACCTATAAAACCACTTGTACGTATGCCTGACAGAGGCCAGATAAAAGCAGTTTGAGGGGAAATGGAGGCTGACCAAAATTCAAAAAAGACATACCTAAGCAAACCCACTCATTATTCTATATTAAAACTTGATTATGTAAATTATTGATTTTAAATTGCATAGCAATCAGGTATCACTATGTGCTAGAAGCAATATCATGATAACACTTTGCACATGATGGCTAAAATGGCTTTTCACAAGGCCATGTGTTATTTATTTGGTAGTGCTTGCTCAAGCAACAAAAAGATACATGTGAATTTTATATATAAGCTTAAGGACAAAAATAAGATATATGATTTCAACAGTTCCATCAAAGCTGACTCAAGTAGAACCCATATTACATAAGGTAAAAAGAATATACAGGCCAAAAATCACCTGGCCATCCAGATTAACTGAACTCTCCTCAACAGCATGCTTTGGCTGTTTACTTGCTTCCTCATCCAGTTCATCATCACTATACTGTCCAAGCAACAATAAGGGATTCTCCTGTTTCTGACCTGAGGAAATGAATTTACTTGTAAAATATCTCAAAAACCAATAAAGGCTGCTCAGAGCAACCACTTTAGCTATGAGAAAAGAAATATACATATAATTTTCAATTCAGCAATGGTCAAATATAAAGGAACATAAGCTTTATAAGCTTTTAATTTTCAGTTAAATAAATACAGAATTGATCACAGCCACCTGGCAATCATGAACAAAAATCATGTTAGGAGGTAGAAACCAAATAAAGCTAGAGACATACGAACCGAGAAGGTAATATTTTCCTCCCGAAATCTCCACGCCTAGATGCTGCCAAAAGATAATAACAGGTTGGGAGTCATTCAATTTTCTCAATGGCAGCCTGATCTGAAATGAGTACTGAATGTTCCTCAGACCTCAGCCACCCTACATAACTGGATACTTGGTGCATACAACAAGCTTGTACAATATTTCGAAAATTCCACCAAAAATATGCTGTGAAGGCATATCTTCTCTACATAGTCCTTTCAAAGAAATTGATGAAACCCACCTGAAGAAGATGGTGAATTCGGGACCCCAGCTTGGTGGTCCTTATCTAGTTCCCCTCCTTCATCATGTAAAGAACTTCCCACCATCTCTCCTATAATTAAAAGAGAACTAGAGTCAGTACATCATACATATAACTCGGCAATCCACAAGGGATGTGTTAGCATAAGAAAGAATGGCCAAACAACTCATTTGTTAACATAAAAGCAAAATTTAGCTGGGAGGATCACAAAGCTAACTTTTTTGCTTCATAAAAGCACTATCATGGACTGAATAGAGCCCAAGCTAACATACCTCAGCACTTGAATAATAAGGCTAATCAAGGTCATAACCACAACCATAACCATCAAGCTTTGTTCCATGTACTTTGGGTTGGTTATATCAAGTACTAGTTAAGGCAAATAGAATCCGAATGCAAAAAGGCACCATAACTATCAAACCTTATCCAAATTATCTTACTTAGCTGTTAGAATCCTTATATGCCGATCATGCCCAGCGACTCTATGCAAGGACCTAACAGAAATCCCAAGCAAAATCCTAGTCGTTGGATTTAGTACAAAAGCATTCAATCATTCTTTATTCCACATTACATTCAATTATTATTTAGTCCACTTCTTCACTTATATTATCAAAAATTTGTACTATTTCAATAAATTAAATTTAAGCATGACTTCATGAATATGCAGTAAATGTAAATAATCAAAAGCACTATTTCAAAATATATTATTCTTTGGAAATTTATACTAACCAATCAAGAACAAAATTGAGGAAAGAACAACTTAAATGATTTGAACATTTGCAATGTACTCCTTAAGATGCACCATTGTGAAGGAAAGATTTGATACATATAGAAGAAAAAAGAGGTAAAAGAAGACCTAAAGTTATATGGAAAGAAGTAATGAAAAAAGATTTAAAATCTTTATATCTTACAGAAAATATGATTCATGTAATCGATCCTAACTAGTCTGAGGTTAAGGTTGTGATAGTGTTGTTGTTATTGTTGTTATTATTGTAACTGAAAGAATATTAATAAGATAAAATATTGTTTTTGGCTAGAGCCTAGGTCTAAGGTTTTGAATGGAAGAACTTTTGCAGTCAAATTTTTTGACACCTTAAGTTTCCCCCTCGTTAATAGAATGTGAAACTTCCCTCCAATTTGATGTATCATGCTCTCTTCATAGCATCCATGTATTGTTTATGGTAAGAAATTACAAAAACATACATTTGAACATTACACGCAAACAAATATTATAGCTATGCATATACATATTATCTATGTATATTATACATTTACAATATGAGCTTATATATGCATGTCTGGGTATCTATGTAAGCCTATGTTTATATGCTCCTGCATACATGCATGCATGCATGTGTGCATGCAACATACATATAAACACATACTGGTTCTGATAAACATGAAAAGGATGGGTGCCAGTGAATTCATCTAATTCTTTCTTCTTTCAACTGATAATATAACAAATTCCTTCCTATTTGCACTTCATGCATTTCTTTTTTTCTCATTTCCTTATGAATCGAGAACTGAACCAAGCATAGGCATACATACATACATAAAAACGTATATATGAAGATCTGATGATCTAGTGAAAATTTGTCCAGATATTATAAGGTATATGAATTGCCAAGTAATTACACATAACAGCAGTCCCCTGACGAGCAACCTCCTGTATTACTGCATGCTTGATATTTTAGTAGCAGAAACTTCTACCAAAGTACTTTATATGCTTTGCAAATTTCCTCAAACACACTCTTGCAGTTGTTACATAACACTTCATCTCACTGAATTATTATAAAAGATCAACTTTTGCAAGCATTCGAGCTAATGTCTTTCTCACTTCTACTGCCTATTTGAGTAATCAAGCTTCAACTCAACAACGCGAATACTATTTTTCCCTTTTCTTCCACTTCATGTGCATTTGCACATACAGGTATGCTAGTACAGATAACAATAAAAATTGGCATAGGAATGGGTAATCTTTTGGGACCTATATTCAGATATACAACAGAATGTTTGCATATATGCATTATATGCTGTTGTCTTGGACCAACTTTTTTCCACCTCATCAAATAAAGGAATCAAAACTTTCAAGTGTTGGCATGGCACACATGAAGTAGGCATACAAACAATTAAACGGATCTTCTGGATTCTTAAATAAAGACATTACCATCATGGCTTCTTAGGCACACAGAATCCCAATCTCCCAGAAAAGAATCAGAGCCAATTGTTTGATTAGGCTAGGTTTCGTGAAGCTCAAATTATTATAAACAGAATAAACTTATGATTATAGCCAAATCATTTCTCTTGTCAGATTTGGTAAGTTACTATTATTAAAAAATCTCAACACAAGCAATCTCTATTGTTTGCTTGCTACGTTACTGAGTTCAAAATTACCAACCTTACACTACCTTTAAAGAATGAATCTAGAACAAAGTGGAAACCACTTGTTATCTGAGAGCGTTTTAAAAAAAAATGAAAAAGAAAATTTTGAATTACCTTTTCAAATTATTTATTTTTTCCCAATCTCGTGCTAGAATTTTTGTCGAACCATCACGCAGGAAAATTAGAAGGCTAGATACCTTCAGACAGATCAAAAACAGGGGAAAAAAAAAAAAAAAAAACTTTTCACGATGTTGATTAACACGAGTTTCTGAAGCCAGGAAACTTTTTTCCCTCACAACAAGATAATAAGAAATATTGTTTAAATAAGGAAATGTGACTCGTGAGATAACCAAACGATAGAAAAAGGTTAATTGGATGAGAATTGTAACAAGAATCCCTCTTTTTTGAGATCCATAGTCAAAAATCGCCAAAAGCATCGATCTCGTAGAACCGAATACAACTAAAATTTAACCAAAATCCAAATTTGCCTGCAAATCAACGACTTGAATCCCACCACATAAAATATAAAAAAAAAAACAAAAACAAAGACAAAAACAAAAGGAAACCCCGAAATCCTGCGGAAAACAAAGATCCAACAACAGGGGAGGTAATCGGGCAATACCAGAGGGTTCCGCGCAAAGATCGAGCTTTACCCTCCGACTCGCTGCCATCATGGCCGCGAGACGGCGCTCCTTCCTCTTTCCCATAGATCCCAAAAACAAGCTCTCTCGAGGCAAAGAACGATGACAGGAAATCCAATCCCTGGCGTTTAGGGTTTTTTCGAGGGGAAGAAGCCAAGATGAGGTGGGAAGCGCGGAGCGAGTCGAACACGCGAGTTAGGTTATTGGCTGCGACGGAGTATTTAAACCGGCCTCGTACGCACGTGCTTCACACGTGAGAACGCATAAGTGAAAGCATCCGAACCCGGGCCGGCGCTCTTTCGACAGGAATACTCAAACCTTCGCAGATCCGACCCGGACCCGTGTGGCAATCGGATCGGATCAGATGGATTGGATCAAATTTAAAATATATCAAAAATTTGAGCTCAACCTGCATATTAAATGGAGTTAAAAATTCAAAGCCAAAACTAATCATTTTATTGAAAAATAACTTAATCTGATCTAAAATGGATTGAATCAAGACAAATCCAAAGGTGCCATCCCCGTAAGATCTGAAAATGTTTTTGTTTTTGGGACTCTTGGGCAGGGGTCATTAAAAATTTACCCAATTCTGAATCCAACCAATTTTTTTTTTTTTTATGTTCAGAATTTTTTTTTTTTTTTTTTTTTATTGTGCTATACCCTTGGCCTACCATATGTGTGATTTTTAATTTTTTTCATTTCTTCAACTTTTTCGGTAAAATTTACCGATCATGCCTTTAAACAAGTTATTAAAAAGTAATTTTCAATATGATTTCAATAAAAAAATTATTATCAATCATTATAGCAATTATACTAGTGTTATTTGTCCCACCAAGATAGTTAAATAGCCTTTGTAACACGTAACATGTTACTGTCCAACTCTTTACAATAAAATAGCTTTAATGTATTATGAACCTTTCCAATGGACAAATTTTTTCAAGAAAATGTGAAAAAATATATTATTTAACCAAGGTCACGTGCAAATGCTAAACAACAAAACTTATTTTTGTTCATAGCGATACTAAATGCCTTGTTATAATGACCGTTGTATTTTTGCTTGTTATTATTCATGCAATATGTTGGTAAGGAGGCTTGGAAATATTATAATAGTCATTATAAATGTTGTAATATTTATTATCTTAAACCATGAATGGTTGATAAGAAATAAATTAAACTTTATAAATCATGGTAATAATTTGGAATCTAAATCTTGATCTAATTTAAACTATATTCGATTTTTATTGGATCTCACTTTTACACCTAAAAAGTACCATATATGGTAATACATGTATTGCATTTTATATGAATAGATGGTTAACACCAAAAATTGTGAGGATTATAGGAATTGATCATGGGTGTAATTGATGATCAGTTTGAGTACATGTATAATGTAAGAAAAAGAATATTCTGAAGTCTCTTTCTAGATACATTTCAGTAGAAGTGTAATGACACCGAACATTTTTTTAAATGAAGTTGAAGCATTATAGGAGTTGAAATAAGAAGTGTTTTAAATGTAAATATTTCTATTCCAACTTGAAGGCTTCTAAATATATCATTCTCAATTACTATTTAATTAATCGATTTGAACTTAGCTACATCTAAATATAACTATGTTTTAGGTCCGATCGTCCTTTTCATCTTTAAATCTACATAGATCTTAAAATTCATTTAAATATTCTTTTTTTTTACCTTTTTTACATTTGAAATCAGTAATAAATTGAAGGATAGAAAGAATGATCGAATATAAGCTTGATTATATTTGAATATAGCCAAAATCAGCTCATAATTAATCATAGTATTATTTATTTTGTTTAAATTATCTTCTTTTTTTTTTCTCCTTTCATCCTTGCTTTTTATTTTCAGTATTAACCTTAAATCTTTGATTTCACAAGGTATTGAAACTGTTGCCAGCTTAATCAACTTACCTTTAGCAATTGATCTAATCTATGGTATTAATTGGTCAACCAAATTGATTTCATTCCTAAACATTACTTGATTTTGTTTGACTCTATTCTTTGGTATGTAAGTTTTGGATTAAAATATAGAGCGGAACCTACGGCTGTATTTACCATTATCTAATCATCAATTATTGTAATACATGAAGAACCAATGATTTGAATTGGAGCTCTTTGGCTTAGCTGCCAACCAGAGAGGATCCAGACGCTGTTTATAGGAGTGCCCTAAGGAAAATATTGCAATTGGACAGCAGACGTCTGTGACAATAATCTTAGGACCATAAAACTTTTGCCACTGAATTTTACTCTTATGATTTTATGTCTAAAAATCTGCGGTGTGTGCGCTATACGTGATGAGACCAGATTTTAAGCCCGACAGCTTGGATTGGGCCTAAAAGTAATCCTAAATTATTAAACTTTCTGAACTTAGGCCTTGACATTAAACTTTGGGCCAAATCTAGCCTGAATTTCTTTTATATATTTTTTAAATGTGCCAGACTTGGATTATGGATTTAACCTCAAATTTATTTTTTAATTCTTCTTAAATTATTTTAAATACTTTTAGTATTTTAAATAAAAAATATGGTCAGGAAGCATCAGGACCATCCTGAAGTCCAGAACTCGAATGAGGGCTAAGCCTGTGCCTTAGAAAAATAGGCTCAAAGGTTGGGTCAGTTCAAGTCTAAGCCCAACTAACTTAGATTAACCTACGAGTAAAGCGTAATCTTTGCTTGCCTTAGCTCGTGAACAAGTCCAAAAAAATTAGATTCTTTGTCACAGTATTAAATAAATCCGGTTCTAAGAAGTTCTACAACTCTCAATGTTTCTTTTATCGACGGCTTATTTGGCTGGCCATACCCTTCCACATTCACCTATTTGCACCCTCTTTTATTTTATTTTATTTTTGGAGGAAATACTAATAATATGTATTTTGCAATCATTAATAATCACTAGTACATTAGCATATTAAATAATATTAAATAATATTTTTGTATAATAATTATACAATTGATAAAATATGTGTGATAATATTAATACTTATAGTAACAACAATATTATATGATAATATGATAATATAAAAATTATTTATAATTATATAAATTTGTAATATTATAACAATCTATACTATTTTTAAAATATATTATAGTATTTAATATTTTTAGTTATTAATACTAATATTATGCAATAATATATAAAATATACTTTAATGATATATTATCTTAATAGTGTTACTATATTATTTAATAATATATAATAATTATTACTATTAGTCATTAATTATTAATATATATTAGAATAAATATTATCTACAATAATTATCAATCTTGATCATGAAAGTCATTAGGTTCGCATCTTTAGCTGGTTATCAACTTCGACACGTTGATACTTTCATGGATAATTATGATATAAATTATTTGGAAGGGCTAGACTTTGGGTCTAAAATTTAGGTAACTTTAGCATTTCAAAATATTAATTTTTCAAAAAAATTATAAAATAATAAAAGCTCTAAAATATTTTTACTCTTATAGGGAACAACAATTGTTATTTGCCAATAAATAATGTTGTTACATGATATGCATATGATAATCCTAACTTTTCAAGAAACATTTTCTTTTTTGTTGTATTCTACTATTGTTGGATTTCTTTCATGTAATTTTTATTTTTAAATTTCTAATTAAATGATCTAGGAAGAAGAGCTTAGTCTATTTTCTATGGGCCATAGAGAGATGGGATCAACAATTTAAATTCATGCCAGTAGTATCAAGAGGTTAACAATCCTAATCTTTTAAGACTATTTGTAAATACTATCAAATCTCAATCACCTAGGAATTGAATAGAATTGTAGTGTAAGCAAATATTATTTATATATTCAATGAAATACAATAATAAATAGATCATAGTACTCTAAAATATTGGTCAGAATTTAACTTGGCATGTTTTTCTTGCTGGCATATGCAAATTTAAGCTCATGTATTTTGTATTCAAATATAATTCATTTATTTTACTTAAAAATATAGCAAGAAGAAGATATATATTGTTTTGAGCAAGCAAAAGTGCAAGACATGGTTTAAAATGTATGACCCATGTTAATATCATAGCCAATCTAATTAAAATATTGATAATTTTTGATTATATATATTTTTTAAAAGAGGAGTTAACTTTTGAATTGCAATGGAATATACATTTTGAAAATAGGATTCAATTTTAATCAAATATCTAGTAATATTGAATTTATAATTGGTATTTTGTCTTTACATATCATGGTTTTTGGGCTAATTTTCCTTTTCTATACATTGGTTATCGTTGCAATGAAATGCACTATTATTTGCCCAGCTAATCTTGTAATAATAACCACCATTTGCACCAAAAATGTGTCCCTTTGCTGGGCATTATTTGCCCAAAATGCATGCTTTATAATTTTTTCTAGTATTAAAAATAATGGCTATCATAAAGTTATTATAATAGATAATATGGATCATAATGAAAAATAATAATAGTATTTTTGAAATCATGAACTACTTAGCTTGTAAGATCTATGTTTTGAATGGAAATTGATATAAAAATTTAAAATTTTAAATATACAGAATAATATTTAGATAAATTGACTGAACCTGAAACGTTCTGATGTTAGAAAGGCCATTACTGTAAAATCTAATTTCTATCTCATAAAAACTGGGTAAACTATTTATTGGACGTTGGACAGTAAGATCATTGTATAAATTATAATTTTTTAGTTTCTATCTATGAGAACAAATCTATTCAAGGGGAGATGGAATTTTGGATAGAGGATGGGGAAAAATAAAAAATAAAAAATATGAATTAAACGTTGTGGAGGCATTTGCAGTATTCTACTAAACTTGAATGGCATTTAGGGAAACCAAAAGCTTTATTAAGAAGTGGTTGAGGCACGTGCGGCATCAGATACAATGGATTTAGAAAAGCTAAGAGCGTTCTTCGTTTCGAAGAAAAATCAATTTTTTTATTTTATAAAAAATAAAAAATATTTTTAAAAATATATTTAATGAATGAAAATAAAAATATTTTTTTTAAAAATATAATTTTAAAATAATAATAAAAATAAATTAATTTAAAAATATTTTTATTATTTTTTATATAAAAAAGAAAGTATAAAACAAAAAATAAAGAATTTGAAAACAGATTTTGACACCATCCCTTTTAATTTTTTTTGCTCATTCTTTTAAAAGGTATCATTTATTTCATTTATCAATTATATTTTTTAAAAATAAAAAATAAAAATTATTTTTTAAAAATAAAAATAAGAAATATAAAAAAAAACATTCTCAAAAATCAAACATAAGTTAAAAGTTGAGCCAAAAGTGGATTGGAATAGAAAATAATTGACTAGTTTGATGTGAATTATTTTATGATTTTACATGATCTTATTTTTAAGAGTTGAATTGTGACTTAAAAATTCTTCTCATACTCTTTTTACACACATACACACATATATATATATATATATAAAAGATAGATATAATAATATTGGAATATAGTTAAATTTTATTTTTTTATTTTTAAATATATACGAATCTTAAAAATTGAAAAAAAATTGAGTGTGCTGGCATCACACTATCTTTCAATTTTTATGCAGCATCACGCCATCACATGTCCACTTTACCCGCTTTCCGTCGTTCACATGCCTTCCGTCGTCCACATGCCTTCTAGAATGATACTCCCACGCGCCCTTTTGTATTAATTTGACCAAAAAGGATGTACCCAGTTTTAAGGTAACATCATGAATCCCAATTTCCTGTTTAACCATATACCTCGTGGCGTTCGAGTGCGCCATCACCCCATCCACAATTGATTCCGTACCTCAGTAGACGCAACTGGAGTGCATTTTTTAAAAAAGGACGGTACCTATCACTGTTCCTACTGATCCCACCACGGCGTGGTCTGCAGCTCGATTCCCACTACACCGGCCAGCCAATCAGAGCCCACCAGCTGGCCGATCTTATCCCGTGGCTCCCACACGAACAATCCCACGAGTGCCACCGAGGGGCACTTTTCCGCGGGCGTTGCGATAATCTTGCCAGCTGAGCAGTGACGTAGCCCCAGTGACTCTGACGTCACCATCCAATCTTGCCGACGACGTGGCCCGGCCTCGGCCCCTCTCGCCGTCCGGAAACACCTACCACCTAAGGAAACGCTGATATAGTTATGCCCCCCGAATTTAACTAAATTACCGTCCCCCCCCCCCCCCCCTCTCCAACTTTTGTCGCTCCAGCCTTGTGATTCCGATCAGACGGCTTTGTTCCGGTGTCGCGGTTGTCAATTTATGTTCTGATTGCTGATAGGGTAGCGATCAGGCCGAAATTATTTCTTGATGCGAAAGGGCTCGCATCACGAGGAGGCCAGATGATGCCGTGGTCCCGGCAACGACGAGGACCCGGATGATGACGCGTCGTGGTCCACTATGCGAAATGTCAATGTTTCCATGGCAAATTGCTCACCCAATGGCCATGATGCACCGATGGTTGAAGGATGATTAAAGATCCTTCACCTTTTCCCATAAAGTTGGCAACAGAGTGACGTGACAAAATTTCGGCGCCAGACTCTTCTAGCAGCGCAGCTGGTGGATCAGATCGTGACCGCGCGATCAATGGTCCTCACTGATCAATCTCGGCGAAATAGTAGGTCTCATGTAGGCGCGACGAGGGAAATCTCGTGCACCACGAGTGGGGTCCACCGAAGAGAGGGCTACCGATTGAATGGTGGCTGATGAGTGGTCTTCCTGTTAGACGGCGACGAACGTTTGAGAGCGTAAGCCTGCTTTCACGTGGTGGGATCTGCCACCTCTTCGCTTTTTGACGGTATAATAAATTTGGTTCCTTCCACTGATGAGGGGTAGAGGTGTAATTGAGGAATTTCCCAATGTTTTTCATACGCTTCTGAGTTTTTTTTTTTTTTTTTTTTTTTTTGTGTTGTTTATTCCGGAGAAAAGTTGTCGTTGTTAGCTTGCAAGTGTTGGTGTCGCTTCTTAACCCCCGTTCATGTATCAGTTCTTATTTACAACTTGCACCATTATTGGATGTTTATTTACGTTGCACGCCGTATGGAATTCCCTAGCTTTGTGGTCAGCTGGTCATGGGCTTTGAATGGGCCCCTGGTCCATCTACATAAGAATGCCGAGGCTTGATGAATCTGGTGTCATCCAAAATTACAAATCCCCATTTGAACTAAAGATCCTTAATTTCATCAATACTAAGCTTGGCTATGGTCAAGGGCTCTAGGTTGAATCTCCAACTTGAGAAATCCCATGGGCATGTTGTGTGCATTTTCAATAACAAGCACCACTCATAGCAAGCCTTATTGATTCATATCGACCTATATTGATATTCAATTGATGCTTGGCATCAATGCAAGCCGAGTTTTGATTTGCTGAACTGATCAATGCATTGAAGTACAAATACTATAACTAAGATACCGAAATGGGATTAAATATTGAGATTACAAATATTAACAATACTTTCAATTATTTATTCAAAATTATTGAGCATACTCTTCATTTTATTGGTACACTTTTTTAGCATCCTTATAAGAGTACCGTAAAGGACATAAATATGGCATTTTGACATTATCAAAATTGATGAATCTTGTCAGATCAACTTAGAGTATATTTGGATTGCTGCTTAAATTGCTATGGGATTGAATTGATAATTCAAACCCATGAGCTTCCAAAACCCTTCCTACCAATCCAGAATTTTAGGTATGAAAAATCAATTGAATGGTGGGGCTCATGATATTTCAATGCGTTTCTTTCTGTTCGAAACCTGGGATGGCCTTAGTTGAGGTCCAAAAGGCTTTCTTTGCTGTCGTTATCTAATGAGAGCAATCGATGTATTTATTTTTATTTTAATTACTTAAGTAATTTAAGTATTATTATTATTGTTGTTATTATTATTATTATTATTATTTTGGCATAAAACATCGTCACTCTTTGATGGACCAAAGGCTAGAGTCTGGGCCGGCGCAGGCCCATTATAGCTGAACGGGGAGGGGCAAACGGGTCATTCGCCTGGGCATGGAAAAAGTCGTACTGGACGCCTAACGTCTCGACATGGCGTTAGATCTCGTGTCCGGCCGGTGACCCGCCAACACAAACTCCCCCTTACTCTCCCCCTTATTCACGGAAATGCCCCCGAAAAGCGAAACCCGGTTCCGTAGCTTTTTCATGAGCCCTTTGGGTCCCACCAAACCCCACCCTCATCTCACCCCTCCCCTCCCCCGCCCCCCCTCCTCTCTCTCTCTCTCTCGCCATCTCCCGTCTGGATTCCTCCTCGTAGCTTTGCAAGAGGGAGCCCGGAATCCCTCTCGTCCCCTCTCAGGGTTTGAATCCGAACTGGCACGAAGAAGGGAAAAGGGAGCTTCCTTTAAATAGAGATCTATCGGTATCGGTACGTAATTCTTGGAATATTGGTTGTTTGGATTTGGATGTGGATTTTGAGTGCGAATTAGAATTTGAAGTGATTTTCTCTTCTCCTTTTTGTTTTGTTTTTTTTTTTTTGATGAGCGATTATGAGGTTTTTTAGATAAATCTTTGCAAATATTATTTTTTGAAACTTTTTTGTTTTTATAATTTTAGATTGTTTCATCTTTGTTTTCCCTTTTTTAGTTTATCTCTTCTTTTTTATAACAGCATGCTTACTTTTGATGGAACTCGGGTGGAATTTTTGGAAAAGATCTTGCTTAGATTTTTTTTTTCAGCATGTTTTTTATTTAAATCAGTGAGTGCAAAGATCCTTCTGCGAATATAAGTAATTCCTCTGGATACGAGTCTATGAGATGCACTGGAAATGTTTTGGAGATTTAATATGTTTTATGATAGATTTTGGGGGCCGAAGCACTCCTTGAAGCTGACGGTATTAACTTTTGTTTTTGGCTTATGTTCTAGAGGCCATTTAAATGAATTTGAACTAAGCAACAATCTTTTAAATTCTTGTGGAATTGGGAGGTTCTAAACTTGGCAGCACTTATTTTATGTTACTCTTTAAGATTTTATAAGGTAGGGCGGCAAATTGGGAGAGTCCATTTGCTTATGACTCCATTAGCTGGAATATTTTATTGGAATTCGATATGGACTCGGCTAAGCAATTGCGTAAGCTGGACATATGAGAAATTAGAGCTGCATCTATGTCCATTCCTTATAATCAATAACTATGAATAGCAAATACGTACTGTTTATGGTGAGGTTCATCCATCTTTGATGCACTATGCTTTTGCGAATCTGAGGTGATTGCTTGGAGAGGCTATATTCTTTGGATGTTTAAAGAGTTCAGTATATATACCTTTGCATCTAGATTTCTTTCATTATTTTTATTGTGTAAAATGCCCCTGTTTTTTTGATTACATGCACAACACTGTTCATTCGGTCAGACGATCTAATGTCCTTCTGACGGTATTTGAAAGTTGCAGGAACTGCTAGTGGTTTTGATGCTGAATAAGCTTAATATAGAAGGCTGTGGTGTAGGTTAGAGGACTTTTCTATAGCAAAACAAGGAATAATACTGCTGACTTGGCCACTCATCTGGTTTCAGAAAAGGAAGCATGGGTCCTCTTTGTGATTTCTGTGGGGAGCAAAGATCTATGGTGTACTGCAGATCTGATGCTGCTTGCTTATGCTTATCATGTGACCGCAATGTTCATTCTGCAAATGCACTCTCTAGACGTCACTCTCGCACTCTTCTATGTGATAGATGCATCACACAACCAGCCATAGTTAGATGTATTGAAGAAAATGTTTCGCTTTGCCAAAACTGTGATTGGAATGGGCATGGTGGTTCGACTTCATGTCATAAAAGGCAGACAATCAACTGCTACTCAGGATGCCCATCAGCAGCAGAACTTTCAAGAATTTGGTCCTTTGTTCCGGAGTTTCCTCCTATGGCAGATTCTAACTGTGAACAGGGGATGGGCTTGATGAGCATCAATGAGAACAGTGTCAGTAACTTCTGGGGAGCCCCAGAGAACAGAAACAGCATAGATATAGTCAGCGCAGGCAAGATGAATGGTATGGATTCTGTTAATAAGCTCAATCATTGGATTGGTTCATCTTCAACATCTGCAGTGAATCCTATGATATGCAGTGCAGATCAGCCAGCAGGTTCAGTGGATTCAACTACTCCTAAGGTGCATGAATGCTTTGAAATACCCATTATCTACTACCAAAAAATCAGTGCTTCTGACTTTTGTCACTTAGATGTTGTTTTATTGTGGTGTGTATTATTAAATACAACAATATATCATACCTTCTGACTGCATCTCCTATGTACAGAAGTGTCACTTTATAATTATTGACATTGTTCAATCAGTTACATCATCTTTTGTTGAAAGCACTAATTTAAGTTTTGATTTTAATGAATGATCAGTCAATTATTATGTGTAGATGTAGGTATATTTGATGTCTGTGTGTATTTATGTCCGTACATTTGTATGAGTATTTATGTATGTGCATTCTAATGTAAGTTTTTTTTTTTAAATGCGTGCTATCTTCAAATCCTTTCCTATTCCACCTTTCGAACACCTCATGCACCTTTTTTAATAAATTCTTATTTTGTATTTTCTTTATCTTATTGTATATGAGGTATCTTTTTAGAATTATTTGTTTCTTGAAAAGTACTGTTGTTTACCGAGTATGCTTTGTAATAGTACTTTCTACTCTATGCGGGTCTGTTCACACTTGTGTATTGCCTGCTGGTTCATGAAGGTCCGTTCTGAGTTTTTGCTGCAGTTTTGTACATGTTTGCTGCAATAAATTTCATCCGACCCTACTACGTAGTGAGTCATGAGTGTCCCCTCAACCCCAAATTGGAGCTTACTAAGCAACTTGAATGTTCCCTTCCTCCCTTCAGTTGAGCCTAGTAAACAGGACATTGTCTACAGCAGTTTGATAAGCGCTTTTATGGATAAGTCCAGAAAATGAAAATATTTTTCAAACTCGATTAAGTCATCATTTTTGAATGCATAAAAGTTATGGACAGTTATTTAAAACAACAAAGCATAATGCTGTTCTGAACAATTTATGGGTTCATTTAAAGAATTGTTTGCTTCCTATGTGGTTGCTAAGTGCTGAATTACTCTATGATTCAATATTGCAGCTATGCTCTGCTGGGACCAAAGATCTTATCTGCAAAGATGACTTCTATGAAGATTTCAACGTGGATGATGTTGACTTGACTTTTGAGAATTATGAAGAATTATTTGGTGCATCTCATAGTAATGCTGAACAGCTTTTTGATGATGCTGGAATTGACAGTTTTTTTGAATTGAAGGAAATGTCAGCTGCCAATTCCAACTGCCAAGGTGAATTTGTTGCAGAGGTACATGTTCTAAATTCTCAAGTGCTTCTAGTAGGGAACTTCATATTTTATGGCCATAAAATCAAGATTTCTACAACTTTCAGAACATAATGTATGGTTTTCTAAATTATTCTTGTATGAATCTGCTGCTTTGTTATTTAAAGAAAAGAAATCTAGGTATGGCAGCCAAGAAAGTGAACTATATCTCAGATACTTAATAGAATTGGCAGCTCCAGCTTTTTGTGGCATATTGTTCTTAGCAGTCTTCAAATCAAAAATGGAATCATCCTGATTTTATTTTCTAAATAAAATCTGATGATGGATGGACTTCTTGATGACCCCTTAGTTTTCCCTTGATGGTAAACATATAGCAGCTACAATGATTTACAACCAGTGAAAACTGCCATAGGGTACTTCAACAAAACAATCATGATCAAGGAAAACAAAAAAAGAAGCAAAAAATTAGCTCATGATAGTGATGTGCATGATTTAATTTGAAATCTGGATGCTAATATTCTGTTTGAGAACCTCTGCTCTTAGTATGTGTGCTTTATTAAGAAATTGCTTTTAGTCCGGGTCCAGAAATTTCTGCTGCATTTTCTGATCTTTGTTATTTTTCTTGGGCATTAAATGTACCATGTTAATAATTCATCATCTTCCTTGTATGTTCATGAGAATTTGCTTGCAAAACTTAATTTTATGCCTTCAATTCAATTGTCCCCAGTTAAAATTTTTTTCGTAGTCTCCTTTACTGCACTCTGGATTCTTGGACTTTAGAGTAGGCTTCTATGCATGTGCGCACTTTCGTAGGCATGTTTGTGGATATATGTTTGTGAATGTATAATTTTTTTTCTTTTGCATGTATTCTCTTATAAATATTTGAAATTATGTGTCTACGTGTATACCTTTATAAGTTATTTCTTTTTGTATGTTTACCCTGCAGTTAACATGCCATCCAACACTATGAGGAATTGAATTGTTTAAAGTTGAAATGACTTGAATATTCTTAACTCAATAAGACTAGATGTGCAAAAAGAAATAATTTATAAGGGTAAACATGCAAATAGTAAATATGTAAGGGTATATACGTAGTTTCAGATATTTATAAAGGTACCTTTTAGTTAAGTGCTAGTTTTACTAACATTGTCTAGCAAGTTGTGACGTTGAGGGTAGACATCCAATATGCATATATATATATTTTTTTGTGGGGGGGGGGGGGGGGGGGGGTGGTGGAGGAGGAAGGGGATATATATACAACTTGGCTTGGCTACGGTGGAGAGATCTTTACTCAGATCCAATTATGTATATATTGGATGATGGGGATTCCATATCAATAATTCAAATCATTTAATATAATTTATTACCTCTAAAATGCCTGTATTATCAAAAATCATATGATTTGCAAAACCTTGGACAATGCATCAAGTGGTGTGTGTGTAGAGAGAGAGAGAGAGAGAGAGAGAGATTTGTTGATTAGTAGAAAAGGATCAGATTACTCTGTGCTACAAAATGCAGACAGCTGATTCAGGTTAGTGGAAAGAAGCTTATATCCGAGCTGCTTGAGAGACCCTAAGGCTAGTCACAGATGGCTCAGGGAGAAAGAGATGACAGAAGATGATGCAAACACCATGGATCATCAAAAGCATGCACCATAAAGGGCAGGTACAGCTATCACCTTCAGGCCTTGTACAGAAACGTGTGCAAGTAATAGGCCTTAGTATTTGCACATCATAAATTATCAGGCAGACTGCAGTCAGTGAGAAATATCCAGGGTAGTGTGGATCCTGATTACCAGCAGTTTGTATTTACTGTAGTCCAGGAATTTTACTAAGATGCTTCATTACTTCATGGTTGTGGTTGACTGCAAAAATGCAACTAAGCATACACCTTCTTCTGTACATTAATTTCTCTCTTTTTTTTAAAAAAAAGATTTTATTGTTAATATGTTCTTTTTTTTCCCCAAGGATTCTTACCACCCTTGTTCTCTTTCTTACTTCTTAGGCATCATCTGCTGGACAGGCCAAACCTATGCAAGCAGCATTTAGCAATGCAGTCTCTGCTGATTCTGTTATGTCAAATCCTGGAAGTAAAGCAGATCTTAACCTGTGTTTCCCAGCAAGGCAAGTTCGGTCCAGCCTATCACTTTCCTTTTCTGGTTTGACTGGTGAGAGCAGTGCTGGAGATTATCAAGATTGTGGGATGTCATCAATGCTTCTAATGGGCGAGTCTCCTTGGTGCCCTACTGGTCCAGAGAGTTCCCCATATCCTCCGGCTAGTAGGGACAATGCTGTGATGCGTTACAAGGAAAAGAAGAAAGCACGCAAGTAAGTTCGTTTACAATGTACAGATTGTTGTTACATTCTTAGATGCAAAGAATTTTGCACACAAACCTGCTCTGGTTTATATTCATTTCTTTCTTTGGTCTTTTAGCTTTATATTTTTAATGTCATGTGTGTTGGTCTCAAATGTGGGATTTTAGAACATCCAATTTAGTTGCATGTGGATCTTCTTTATTTGAGAGTGCCAAAGCTATCAAGACCTACCAGAAATTCAAGTGCATTGGGAGTGTCTATGACAGATCCTTGTGGAGTTCTTGTTCACATATGAATGACAAAATGATATCAAATTCTTTGGATATGTGGTGTATGTAAACAAACTAATTGAATAGGCTGTTACCTGACAAATAGCATGGATCTTGCTTTGACAGAGCCTCCCAAGTGGACTATGCCCAAATTTGATTGGTAACTGACTACTGAGTTTAAGGAAAGCTTATTTATTGTAGGTGTTGTTAACCCTTTTTGCCATTAAATAAAAGCTTAGATTGGATAATTATAACCACTCACTCAGAACAAACTCTCTTTATTCTGTTCAAGAGGCCAGCTTTTCTCGTGTCATTTCTAAATGCCAGTATCTTTGTGTTGGCTTTTGTCTCTAAAGCTTATATATATGTAATTTATTCTCATGTAAATTATAATTGTCTGTGACCATGTATCAGCACCATTTACACATGATCATCAATTTGCATCGACCACTTTTCTGAATTTATAGCCTATTGGATATTCTGATGTCCTGGTTCCATCAATGTATTGTGTTTTACTTATTTATGTTGTTATTACCATGGCATTCTGATGAGGATCAACTTAAATATCATTATTCATCTCTTATATTTTTATTTTTTTTCTATCCAACACCTTCATTGGCATTACTGAACAGCATTCCTTTAATGCAATTGATGGTATAGGATCCTCAAAAAGAATAATTAGGATTAACCTATTTAAAAGCTAGGTGCTTCAAGGACTTGGATTGTCGACTAGTGTTCAGATTGACCTCATGTCTCACATGAAACTAACAAACATGAACTCTGCATCTTTTGTAACACACGCATAGTCCAAATTCATATTCACCTCTTTTTTTTGGAACTTTGTGTCCGAGCCAGAATCCACCATTTCCTGAGCCAATTTAGTGCTTGCTGGTTTGCTGAATTATATCCTCTAATATGCCAACTTTATAAAAATATCATAGAACCTCAAAAGAACATCTTGACACATCCATGTCATCATTTCTATTATTGTCACCTAACTCTTGCCATCATTTTCAACCTAAAAATATGTTATCATTCAATTAAAACACTAATGTTTATCTGCACACATCATGTTTGGCATATTGCAAAAGGTTTGTAGTTGTAGAAATATTTGGTCCTATGTCAGCTATGCTGATGCAATGTTACAAATAGCTAGAGTAACTCTCGCTGTTCTGGTTTATTTTCACAAAATTATGGTTAGTGAAACTTGTAAGCGAATTTGAACGGCAAAACCAACAATTTTGTTCTTGCTTTCAAACAGGTTTGAGAAAAAAATTAGGTATGCATCTCGGAAAGCAAGGGCGGATGTGAGGCGGCGGGTGAAGGGACGGTTTGTTAAGGCAGGTGAAGCTTATGATTACGACCCACTCAGCCAGACAAGAAGCTGTTGATAGCAAGACATCCTACTTAGTATAAAAGTAACTTTCATCCGATAATTATTTTGGGATACTCCAGACTGATTTGTGCCCTTTCCTTTAAATTAATATTCCCATCAGTTTTAAATTAATATTCCCATTGATTGATCAAAAATGAAAAAGGGCAAAAAAAGAAACGAAGAAAGAAGAAGAAAGAAAGTAGACCAAAGGGCAGAAAAAGTCAAATGTTGTGGTATCTGGCTTAGAATTCTTGGAGTAAATGGGGCTTGTAGCTGAACCATGGTCAACTCAGCTCCCACATGGCCAGACATTCTAGTAGGTTGGTTGCTGTTCTTCCTTTTCCTCTTTTCTATTTGATGGATTTTTCTATAATTTTGGAAAAGAACACATTCAAGTCCACCATGCCAGCACATGACCTTCCTTTCTCATGCCTCTTCATCTTCTCTACATTTTTCCTGACTCCAATTGCGGATTCAGTTGCCATGCCTTGCCCTGTGGCAAAGCACTCCTGCCAGCTTAGGCTTTACCTCAGAAGTCTGTACCTATTTTTTTTTTTTGTTTTGTCTTTTATCTGTAGAGCATACAGTCTGTTGTAACTAAGAGAAATCACTTTGTAATTATGCACATGTGAAAGAGAGCTGCTCATGTAACTGAAGGCTTGGAAAAGCTGTAAAGTTGGTCTTTTGTGCTTTTGACTGTAGAAAAACTGTAATCGAAGCTCTGTAAATCTTTGTTGAAGCCCTTACTATGCCTATTGATATTTAAATTTGCAATCCCTAAGGAATCTTATTAGCATGGTCTGAATTACAATGCTCCATGTATAAAGTTGTAGCTTCCTTTCGGTCATTGCCCATAAGTGCTCCCTGTCTATTGCTGTCTATGATAGCTTTGTTCTTCCTTTTTTTATTTCTTTGTTTCTTTGTTCCACATGCAAGATCATTCATCCTGGCTTTTTTTTGTTTTTTTGGGCTTTTTGGTCTTTGAACGAAAATTTATTCTAACATTTAAGAAGGCATATTTATTATATCAGTCTTTAATTGGAATAGATTGATGGTCCTGTTCCTTTGGTGAAGCTTAATATATGGAATGGAATAATGTTTTATCTCGTAAATCAGGATTATTTCAATTCCCAAGTCTACCTGTTTCACTTAAATAGTTTTAAATACTTGTAACATTCATGTGAGATATAAATGTCAGTAAAATTTTAATTATTTTTAATTTAGCTACAAGAGCAAAAGTCTCGTCAAAGTTTATCTCTTCTTTTTGATTGTAATATTTAGTTATTAATGTAACCTTATTTTTAATGACAATTTTGGATTTATTACATTTGTTTTTGAAATCCTATTTCATTTCAATCTTGAGAAGATCATTAGGTCTATAAAGTAAGGTCCAAACCTTGTTCCTTTCAAACTCAACTAACTCTTCCTACATTGCTAAAATTTAATATTCATTATGTAGGACCTCTTCATAAGTCTTTGGCTCAACGACTTAACTTACGGGCAGAAGTCTAGATTGATGCAGGACGTGGATGAGACACGAATGTAATGAAATAATATTATATATATATATATATATATTATAAGATGGCTAATTATCCAGAAAGATCAAAAACTAGTTAAGCTATACTATGCAAGACAGGCGGAAGTATACACTGGAACTAGAACTGTTAGAATATTAACGAAACCATAAAAGTGAAGGTTAGGAAATCCTCGGTTAGGACATGCTCTTAATATTCACTAAATCAGAGAAAGAGAATTAGAGAAAGGATTTCATATATCAACAGTGATCACTCGAAGATTGAAACAGAAAGATCGCTCTGACAGGTTGAAAGTCCTGGATGAAGAAGCTACTACTGGAGAGGATCTTCAAAATATGGTTCAGGGGCAAAGACAACTTCCTCTTCGGCTCGTGAATCTCTGAGAAAACAGCAAGAGGAGATGGGGGCCTGTGGTTGGCGGCAGGGTTGTTTTAGGGTTTCTGAAGGGGGGAACGGCTAGGGTTTGGGTTTGAGGGAGGTTAGAGAAGATGAAAGGAAATACTAAGGGCTTCACACCCACTCCTTCCCGAAGTACCAGAGCCTTCACAGCAATGAAAAAAAACTTTAAAATTTTCTCATTAATGACTTCCCTCATTTACAAGAGAAAGGTCTTTTTATAACCCTTTCATATCAATACAAGTTAAATCATTCATTTTAAGTACATAATTGACATGGATTGTAATGTATGGCATGTGATTCTTCTTGAGGAGGTAGGGATCTCTGCATGCTTTATCTGGAATGGCCAAAAAGAGAGAGTGGCTGCAATTTCCAAGCTTGTAGAGAGGAAAAGAATGGGCGCCCCTTGATTTCTCCTGCCATCTTTGACTGGGCGGCAACCTTCTTCCATCTGGGACGCATGCCCCTTGATTTCTCCTGCCATTTTTGACTGGGCGGCAATCTTCTTCCGTTTGGGGTACATGAAGATCTTCCAATTAGAGAGGAGCAGCCAATTTCTTCCATAGATGTTTGCCAGGGGACCACATGATAAGTGTGGAAGTCAATGAGCGCCCAAAAAGCTTCCATATAAGGGTAGGTGGTATGAAGAAATGAGGAAGAAGGATGTTAGCGCCTAGATTCCTTTCTAAATTGATGTGGGCCGGCTCCTTGCTCTTCTTTGGTGATGCCATGTGTTCCGAAATGGTCCAAGACATATGTCATTACATGATTGATGGATCTTCTCTTGGGTCTTCAAGGTGAACCTTCTCTTGATTTATTACAGGACTCAATGAAAGAAAATAACACTTAAAACTTGACCAACTCCTGGATTCCAATAATGAACCAGGCTAACTAATACAACTGGACTCGACAAGGACTCTAAGAATAGAGAAAAGGACTATCATAAATCAGAGATTCATAAGGAACCCTGAAACCTCTATCTCAATCTGATGCCTGCACCATAGATAATTGCACATATTCTTTATTGATGTTGTAGTTTTGATATTATGAGAAGGGCCTCTTGTTGTTTGTTCTCTAGATACCTTCATTCTTTTGAAAGTCCTTGACTAACTTCAAGATTTTCTACAACTTGAGATTCCTTTTAATATTCTTTAAGGATTTTATCCTTTGAATTTCTTAAGAGGAAGAGGTTTTCTAAAGTCTTATTGATTTCATCAACATCATCAATAAAGCTAGGCTTCTTTAATGAGGGGTTAGTTTCATTGAAGGTTACATAAATTGATACTTTAATTACTAGACTTCTCTTATTAAATACTCTATATACTTTATTAGTAGATAAATATCCTTAAAAGATGTCTTTATCAGATTTTGGGTCAAATTTTCTAAGGTTATGTTCAAAATAAAGCACCTACAACTAAATACAGAAAAATAGCTAATGTTGGGTTTTTTGCTCCTTCATAATTTATCAAAAGTTTTCTTTGGGATTGAACTAATGAGAACCTAGGTTATAATTTAACAAGCAATGTTAATTGCTTCTGCCTAAAAATACTATTCTCATTAAGTATTGTCCATACCATTTCTTTCAGTCTTATTTTTTCTCTTAACAACTTTATTTTATGAAGGGTCCTAGTTTTGGAGAATTGATGAGCAATATAATTTTTATCACAATAAAGTTTATAGGATTGATTATTAAATTCTTCGATAGTCACTTCTAATGTATGAGATATTAAAACCTTTTTCATTTTGGATTGTTTTACAAAACTTGGTAAAGATACGAAGGCTTCATCTTTATGCGCAAGAAAAGAGTTCAAGTGAATTTAGAGTAAGCATCAACTATTACTCGTGCATAGTGCTTGCCTTGAAGTTCTAATGGGTGCAAATAAATTCATGTGTAATAGTTGAAGAGGCTTAGATGTAGATGCAATATTTTTGGATTGAAAGGACCTATTTTGCTAAACTCTTTGATGTGTAACATATATTTGATCTTTTTTTAATCTAAGTAAATTTGACCTTTTTTTAATCTAAGTAGACAGACATGAAAATGAGGTGGAAGAAATATTATTTAAATTAAGAACATCCACATTTTCATGTCTTGGCCCAACAAAAAAAGTCTTATTTTCATTAGTGCTTTCAAATAAATAATGAGTAAGTTCAAAAACTATTCTTCTTTATCACAAAGTTGACTAATACTAAGCAAACTGTGTTTTAAGTTTTTAAGAAGCAATGCATTCTCAATGATATAAGAAGAGTTGTTATTAATGTTATCAATACTAATGATCTTCTCTTCGTTATTATCTCTGAAGATTACATATCCTCTATCCTTGGGTGTACTACTTGCAAACTTTGATTTGTCATCAGTCATATGCCTTAAGCAAGTGCTATCCAAGTGCCATTGATTGCTTTGCATTTTGACCTTGAGATGCACCTATAAGAAATAGATCAATGAACTCTTTGCTTTCACAATAATAACAAGTAATAAAAGGATCATAAGAAGATGTTGCTTTTATAAAGAAATTTTTAAAATACTTTTTATGTTTAGGAGGAGTATATCGTAACCTTACTTTTTATCAATAATATCTTTGGCTTCCTAATAGTACGTTAAGGTTTTCTTTTCGAAAACCTGTTGTGAACTTAAGAAAAGTTTTAGTTAAATCATCCTCTTTAGTGTTTCATTAACTTTTGCCAAGTGCTCATTTGAAGTACAACATGATTTTAGCCTTTCATTTTCATTCTTCAAAAAGCAATTTTTATTTTATAATGATTTTACATCATTTTCAAGTTTGCTAATTAGTTTCTTTAAGGATGCATTTTTAAGTCCTATTTTTCCTAAGTCTTCATGCAATTCTTCAAAAGCATCAACTAATTCATCATAACTAGGGATTCAAGATCAAGGTCATGATTGCTTACTTCATTAGTGGCAAAGGGTAGCTACCTCGATATCACTTCCTTCTTCCTTGGAGCTACTTACTTCGCAATTGCCTCAAGTTGATATCAAGTCCTTCTTCTTCGGCCTTTTGGTCCCTTTTTCGAGCTGTGGGCACTCCACTTTGATATGCCCTGACAAACATTGCTTTCTTGTTTACTGCCTGCATCATAATTAATGGTTAGTATCGAGGATTTTAAAGCTACAACTTTTTTTTTTTCCTTTTCTTCTTCTCTTTGATTTAGGGCGAGTTTATGAGTCATAAAAGACCGAAGTAATTCATCTATACTTAAGCTTTGTTAGGTTCTTTGCCTCAATGATTGTAGTGATCTTTAGCTCCAATGATTTTAGCAAGAGCCTAAGAATTTTTCGAACATTCTCAATATTAGTATACATCTTTCAAAAGATTTCAAAGCATTTATAATATTGATAAATGTAGTAAACATTTTAGAAATAGTTTCTTCCAGATTCATTTTAAAAAGTTCATAATTATGAACTAAGATACTAATTTTTGATTCTTTAACATGATTTGTATCCTTATGGGTAACTTCAAGTTTATCCAAATTTCCTTAGTAGTCTCATATATTGAGACTCTATCAAACTCATTAATATGTAAAGCATAATAAAGAACATTCATACTTTTGCATTTATTTGAAGAGTTTTACATCCCCTTCATTTAGATTGCGTTCCTCTTTCGAAACTCTAACCCTATTCACCAGTTTGTGAGGACTCATAAATATGGGCTATGATTCTCAAGATATCAAAGTCCATGACTTGGATGAAGATTTTCATTTTAATCTTCCAATAGGAATATCCATTGAACAATGGAGGCCCATTAGTTAATTGACCTTCACTGTAGAATGAATTTGAAGACCTTACTCTAATACCATTTATTGGCCCAAGGACAATCCGGAGGTGGATTGGGTTTCTAAAATTTAAACTAAAGCTTAAGTAAAATTAAAGCAATAAATGTATTAAATTTAAAACTATGCAAGAGAGATAAAGTAATGACAATTAAAAGAGATAACAAGTAACTAAATAAGCAAAAAAGTAAATAAGACACAAAGATTTTATAGTAATATGGCATTGTTGCTTGCATCCATTCTCCAATACTTCTTCTTGGGTATTTACTATCTCAATCCTTTTCTAATGGGTGAGGAACAAACTCTTACACTACTTTCTTTTGTTGGACTAAGAAAGAACACTCATAAGCTTCAAGCAAAGCTCAATCAACAACTTAAAGATTTCAAGACACAAGAAGCTCTCTCAAGGAATGAGAATTTTTAATTAGAGCTCTAAACTTAGATGAAAAGGATATGCAAATAATGCTCAAGAACATTATTTTCCCAAAATTTTCTCAATGAATTTCAATCAATTTTTTTAGGATAAAGCATGAGGCAAAGCCCCAAATTTATATAAATTTCAAGATTTTACCGTTAAGACTCTAAGACACCTAACGATTGACTGAATTTGACCATTGGTCCTACTAAGCATTAGATTGATCGACCGTAAGGAATGGTTGTTGACCGCTTGAGAGCCATAGAGCTCTCTAGAAAAGTCAGTCGATCGACCTTGCTAGGCAAACTTAGAATATTAAGGTTAATTGGTCAACTTGCCTTCATAGGCGATCGATTGGACCATTGAGTCTAGTCAACAAGTACCTTAGCTAGTCAACCTGGCTCCATACTGGTTAATCGTTCTAAGTTTAGTTTGAAATTTTTGATATAATTTTCAATTTGCATTTTAATCCAAAAACTTCATCTATTTAACTTTTAATTGGATCTTGAGTCTTGTGCGATACCTTTCTTACCAAGTTTTACACTGATTATTCTTAGGATTATATAAAAAATATTATATGTTGAAGCTTTTTCTTTGAATATTTTGGTGCCGATGGATTATGTTCTTTTTCGAAAATTGTAAGTGCTTGAAATGCTGGAAACTTTCAAGTACATGTCAGATGGATTTTGCTCAATTTTAAACTTAATATGAGCATCATACTTATATAAGATTATAAACTTAAGTGCACTGTTAGTTTTGTCATTAATGTTTCATCATCATTAAAATATATATTAACGAACTCTTAAATTTTGGAAGAGACCCTACATTGAATAGAAGTGAGGCCAGCATTATATATCATCACGTGACTGCACGTTCCTGGCGAAGCGAACTGAGAGCTCCCTTGGCCCATTCCTCGGAAAGCAAAAAAATAATATAGAATTTATCTAGGAAGATCGGATCCGATGGAGAGAGACCTAACGGACAGAGTTTATATTGGAAGACTAGATCCTATGGAGAGAAAGCTAAGCCTTTAGAACTCATAATTTGGGACTGAGAGCCGCTATCTGAACGAAAATATGGGACAGCATTAAAGGGATAGCTGCTATAGCATGCTAAATTATTTATTACTCGGATTCATGGCTACGTAAATTAAGGGATAGCTTAAAGTCCCTCTGAACCTTCCTTACTTCCTCCTAAGGAGGAGAAAAGGATGGTCTTGGTCCATCCCTCATCTAGATTTTTTTATTTTTCCTCGAAAGTTAGGATTCTAGAACTGATTTCTTTTGAACAATACTTTTTTTTTTTTTAAAAATTTTGGGGTTCATATGATTCATCCTCCTTTATTAGAAGCTTAGAGCGTTGGGCCTCGTGGAGGCCTGTAGCAAGACTGAGGCCCATTGAATCCAAAGAGCAGTTGAGAAAAGTCAAGTCTCAGGATTCTCATCCAAACACGAACTACTTTTCCCATGGAAATTTTGACAAAAGATTGAAATATGGCGCAAAGAATTCTTTCGTAGTGTCCCTTCTTTTTTTTTTTTTCCAAAGACAGTTCACATCAGCACGTAACTGTCAGATAACTTAGTCCGCGTCTAACAAGAATTTTCTTACGCGCGGCCTGGCCGCTGGCTGTGAAATTTCTCCCTGTAGGCGCTTGAAGTCATTGTTAGGGGAACAAGCCTTTTCCAGATGTGAACAAGAATTAGTTTGAAATGTGACCATAAAAACTTAGGTCTATATATACTTTTATTGTTCAATAAATATAATCATGTAGTTTCAGTTCTTACTAAGAAAAAAAGATAGAATAAATTATTTTATAAAAGAATAAAAAAATATTTATTAAATTGGTCCTAGAGTTAGATTTATAACAACTCACTCAGATGGTGGTTGATTCCTTTCTCAATTGCCATTTAATTTCTAATAGCATCAAGTATACATAAGCTAGCATGATGCTTTTAGTAGGTTTTGTTTAAAAAATAGAAAGATAATATCTAAAAATTAGATTCCTATAAAGTATATGCTTAGAAAATTTTTTGAAAAGAATATATAAATTCTTGAGTGACTAATGTTTGTCTATCTATCTCATCTACTTTTCTAAGAAGTGAGTAGAAGATACCATCTATGCTCCTAGTGATAAAATGCAAATGCAATCATATTCAATTAATTAAAAAATACTTCAATATTATTTTTATATTAATATAATATAATTTAATATGATAAATTCATATAACAATAATATAATATAATAACATTATATTATAATTTTATAATTATAATATTATATTATAATAATACATATGTAAAGTTTTGAATTGAAAAATCTCATTATGTTTTGTCTTTAGCTTAATATTTTTGAAAGAAAAAAATAATAAAAATATATTTTTTGTTTTTAAATTTTTATTTAAAATTTATTTTGCTTTTCATACTTTTAGTAGGAGTAGTTTAGTATTTTATGTTTTATGAATGTTGCCTTTTTAATGTTTGATTAGATAAAATTATTTAAAATTAATTAAATAACCAGCTGTCCCTCCATCAGCACGTCTATTTGTTCGCATTGCGTCACACAGCATCATGCACATGTAAAGGCAACTCAACTGCTCATGTAACTTGGAAAAAGGTGTGAAGTCGGTCTTTTGCGCTTTTTGACCGTAGATAAAAAACTGTAATTGAAGCTCTGTAAATCTTTGTTGAAGCCCACGGCTAAGCCTATTGATATTATTAGCATCCATTTACAATCTGTGAAGAATCTTATTAGCATGGTCTGAATTACAATGCTCCATGTATAAAGTTCTAGCTTCCTTTCAATCATTAAGTGCTCCTTATCTATCGCTGTCAATGCTAGCTTTGTTCTTCATTTTTTTCAATGTTTCCTTTGTTCCACGTCCAAGATCATTCATCCTGGCTTATTTTTTTAATTTCTTTTTGGTCTTTGAATGGAAATTCATTCTAACATTACAACAATCTTTAGTTGGAATAGCTTGATAATCCTGTTACTTCGGTGAAGCTTGATATATGGAATGGAACTTCGTGCTTTGATCTTGTAAGTCATGATGATTTCAGTTCCCAATTCCCAATAAAACTTAACCTCTCTCATAGCAAAACGGCCAAACATTAAATACTAAATCAATTTCAAATTAATTGTAGACCAATGGTCATGTTTTTTTCCTTGATAAAATGGTTGGAACTAGTGTACTTCTTTTTATGCAATGAAATATATTAAAATATATTAATCATGATCAACAATATTTTGATAATCTTCTACCCATGCAGAAGATTGCGCATGCATTGGCATAGATGGTCCGGTTTAGTTTTCAGACAACTAGTAGTCCATGAACCCTCTTCTCCATTGGTTGGTTGGCGTATAATTTTCTAACTTACAGCGGTCAAAGTCCTGCATGTGCCGCATCCACATCTCGGCCCAACTGCGGGAAGAATCCCCACCCCTTCGCCAATGGCGACGGCTGCTTCGTCGATGCATTCGACATCACTTGCCATGAAACCTAAACCATTCGTCGGCAATGACAACATCAAGGTGGTCGAAATCAACCTCGGGTGATTCTTTGGTAGTCCTTGTCCACCGCTTGGCGTCCTCAACACGCCTGACCCAGAACGGCGACCTGGCAAACTCCCGGATACTACGTCCGCAGCATTTAGAAGCATGAGAACCACAAGAAGTTTGTCTCGGCAGAAAATCTAGAGGCAGCAGCACAGAAGAATAAGTAGAGCAGCGTCACTGACTAAGGAAATGGTCTGGCAATTGATGCTACTGCAGGTTCTTTCGCTATCCTCAGCATTTAGTGCACCCACAGCTCGGCCAGAATGGAGTGGTCCCTGCATAGATCTAGTCTACCACTTGGCGTGTGGACCAGGCAGATCAACTCGCTTGACCCAAAACGGCGACCTGGTCTACCACCGCGGCAAGCTTGACCCAAAGCGACGACCTGGGAACTCCCGGATTCTACATCCGCAGCATTTTAAAGCACAGAAACCACAACAAGTTAGCGTCGGCAGAAAATTTAGAAGCAGCAGCGCAAAAGAATAGGTAGAGAGCAGCATCACTGACGAAGGAAATGGTCTGGCAATTGATGCTGCTGCAAGTTCTCTGGCTATCCTCGGCATTTGGTGCACCCATAACTCGGCCAGGATGCCAGACGAAATGCGGCGACATCGATATCCCCTACCCCTTTGGCATCATCGGTAACAACAGCTGCTACCTTAGTGGCTTCGACCTCACTTGCAACAAAACGTTCGATCCACCAAGACCTATCCTTGGCGAAAACATCGAGGTGGTGGGTATCGACTTCGACGGCGGCCTGCTGCGGGTCGAACATTATATCTCTCATGACTGTTATAATAGTCAGGGCAACCTTTCCCGGAGAAACACACCAACCATGGAATTGGGGGAGGAACCGCCTTATAGGTTTTCTGACGCCCATAACAAGTTTGTGACAATCGGATGCGATACTATCGGGTACTTCATCGACATGGACAACACTTTCTCGACCGGTTGCGTTTCCCTGTGCAACAACATGACCTACGTGACCAACAACACCTGCTCCGGCATCGGCTGCTGCGAGACCAAAATACCGAAGGGCCTCAGGGCATTTGAAGTCGAGCTCTCGAGCTATTACAACCACACTAACTGTTGGAACTTCAGTCCTTGCAGCTATGCCTTCTTGGCCGATACGTCGTTCCTTTTCAATACATCAGTTTTTTTAACATACGAAGACGTTGAGATGATGCAGGCGACCCTGGAATGGGCGGTGGGGAACAAGACATGCGAGGAAGCTCGGAAGGAGGAGGGTTTTGCGTGCATCGCTGCGCAGAGTGAGTGCTACAACTCCACCATTGGCCACGGATACCGCTGCAGATGCACCCAGGGCTACCAAGGGAACCCCTACCTTCCAAACGGATGTGAAGGTAAGATGACAGGTTATTTAGTTCAGCATTTTTCTTTTATTTTTCTCCGTTCATCCTTCTCCGCCTTCCACCTCCCATGCTGGCCGATTAGAGACGACTTATGCAAGATGGGTGGTCGCCCATGCGTTAGGCAAAGCGTCCAATGCTTAATTTATTGCAACTTATCTTGGATCTACCAGGAATATTTTGCAAGAAATTTAGGCAGCGCTTGATTTTTCAGAACATTTTTCATTTTTATTTTTATTTTTTAAAAATAATTTTTATTTTTTATTTTCTGATCTCTAAAAATGTGTTAGTATCTTAAAATATAAATTATTTTCTATTTTTTATTTTAATTATGAACAAAATCTTTTAAAGAGAAAGTCAAAAAGCTAATGAGACTACCATTCACGCTTATGTTTTTAAGTTCTCAAGTCTTTGGCTATTTTTTAAGGTCATTATCACTTTTTTTAAAAGAAATTAGAAATAAAATTCTATTTTCAATTTTTTTTACATTTCTAATAATAAAAACATGTTTAGTAGACATTATTATTTTTTACAATTTTATTTTGGTCAACTATAACTCAATGCATCCTATAAATATATAAAATATCAAAATATTATAAAAAATCAAAATATTATATATAATATGTGCTATTATAATATATTATATATAAAGTATATTTTGTGATAACAGATTAATAATATTATTAGTAATATTATAAATATATATTATATATAAAGTATATTTTTAATAAAAGACTAATAATATTATTAGTAATATTATTCATATATATATATATATAATATAATATTATGATATATTATATAATAATATATAATATAAATAATATATAATTAATTTTAGTATAATATTAATAATAATATATTATATTATAATAATTAATATTTTATAACTATAAGATATTAATATATATTATTATTGCATAAATAATATATGTTATTATTTTTCTAAAAAGTTGTCTTTAAGTAAAAAAAATGTTACTTTTAAAAAAGTGAAAGTGAAAAACAAAATATTTTTATTTGTTTCATAAATAATAAAAGTTACTTTTAAAAATAAAAAGTAAAAACAGTGTAACCAAACATAATTTTTATATCATATTTTATGTTTTTACTTTTAAAAATAAAAAATAGAAAATAAATGTGATACCAATAGGTTATTTATTTTCTACTTTCTTCTTTCTTTTTGCTAAAAAATAATGAAAACATTTTCAAACTTTTTTCATTTTTTTGGTATTTGGAGTTATGTTTTCTAGAAAATTATTTTTATTTTTATTCATTAAATACTTTTTTTTATAAGTTTTTTTTTTGATTCTTATAAAAATAAGAATGGAATAGAAAACTGTACGTGGAAACCAAACGGACTCTTATTCCTCTTCCTCCCTCCCATTTGGAAAGATCAAAGGCAACCAGATTCCTACCCATCATATTCTAACTTAAATAAAAATAATTCATGTATCATATCCATCAAAATAATCACAAGCTAAGAATATTCTTTAAACTGATTCAAATAATCTAGATTATGTTGGAGAAAAGAAGAGAAACCGTGCTGCCTATATTAGTTACCAGTAACTTTAATAGGGGGTTTTCTATAAAACCAGCCAAAGCTAGTATTCACATAATATATATGATCACCTTCCTTCTCTCCCTCTATATATATATATATATTTTTCAGAACTATGTATCCTGTCCTGTTCTTTCCTTCTTCTTGGCATTACCATTGTGCATTCCTACTTTTTTGTGGTCGATTGGCAGATATCAACGAGTGTAAGGATCCACAGAAGAATCAGTGCAGCCAAGACGCGAAGTGCATAAATACGCTCGGAAGTTATCACTGTAATTGTACGCAGGGCATGCAAGGGGATGGCCTAAAGCATGGAAGAGGTTGCACCGCCGTTCCTTCCGAATCTCCTCAAAAAAACAAATTTTTTGTGCTTAATGCGGTTTTAGGTAATTCTTTATTACTTAGCTGCTCTTTCTGAACTTTGGGGTAGAAATGAACTCCAAAGAATAAACATTACAGTCATCAAGTATGTGATGCCAATATCCTAATTGCAATCAGCCAGAAGACCACATTTTTGAATTACATCAACCAGCAAGTGTGAACATTTTGTAGTTGTAATTCCTTGAAACTAGACTAGCCTATGGTAACTTTCTATTCTTAACAAAACAATCATCAAGCTTACCTATAGCAATTGCTTCAGGTGCTGGCACCGGCTTCTTATTTCTAATTGTTAGCCTATCTTGGTTGCACTGGATTTTGAGTAAAAGGAGACTCATCAAACTCAAGGAGAAGTTCTTCCGACAAAATGGTGGTCTTTTGCTACAACAACAGATCTCTTCATTAGGAAGCTATGGTGGTGATTCCATTATGAAGATATTTACCTCTGAGGAGCTCCAGAGTGCCACGAACAACTACGATGAGGACTATATTGTTGGTCGGGGAGGCTTTGGAACGGTGTATAAAGGAACTTTGTCAGATCAAAGAGTTGTTGCAATTAAGAGATCCAAGCTTGCATCTAAGGGTGAAGTAGAGGACTTCATAAATGAAGTCATACTTCTCTCCAGCATCAACCATAAAAATGTGGTGAAGCTCCTAGGCTGTTGCCTAGAAACTCAAGTGCCTTTGCTGGTATATGAGTTCATGTCAAATGAAACCCTATCTCATCACATTCATGATGAAGGCCATCGAGGCTCATTATCCTTGAAAAATCGAATATGGATCGCCGCAGAAATTGCTGAAGCATTAGCCTACCTTCACTCCTCTGTCTCCACTCCGATCATCCACAGAGATGTAAAGTCCACCAACATACTCTTGGATGACAACTTCACAGCTAAAGTTTCGGATTTTGGTATTTCTCGATTGGTTCCATTTGATCAGAATGGCCTTACTTCATTGGTGCGAGGAACTTTAGGGTACTTGGACCCAGAATATTTTCATTCCGGTCAATTTACAGATAAGAGTGATGTTTATAGCTTTGGAGTAGTACTTGTCGAGCTCTTGACAGGTGAGAAGGCTGTCTCAATGTCTAAAGCTATAGAAAAAAGGAATCTTGCGAAACATTTCACTTCTTGCTTGCATGAGGATCGGCTTTCTGAGGTTCTTGAGGATCGCCTCGTCCATGAAGAATCTAAGGAGCAGCTGGTGACGGTTGCTGAGATTGCTGAGAGATGCCTTCGTTTGAGTGGAGAGGAGAGGCCCACAATGAGGGAGGTAGCCATGGAACTAGAGGGTTTGAGAACATCCATTAAGCATCCTTGGGTAAAAGAGAACAACGGAAAGATAGAACCATTGTTGGCAGAATCACTGATAACTGAGCCAACACATTGCAGTACTAGCATCACAGTTAGCGACGGCGATTCTTCCTCCGGTGGGCTAGTGCCATTCAACATCATGAGGTGAGTTTTTAAGGAAAGACATTAATTACGAGACGATAACTAAATGACAAATCTTCTGTATAAATTTCAATTTGGGATCTGGGTATTGTTCTCTAATTATTATTGTTGTTATCATGAGTATTTTATCGATACTATCATAAGTACATCTTTCATGAGTATGCTTTTGATGTTACGATGAACACTTCCGTGGTAAAATCTTTCATGTGGATTTTATTTTAATCTTTGTGCAACCGTGTTGTCCAATGACTCTCCTTTGGCATTTGGCAAGATCTGATTAGTTAACTAGAGGCACATCATTTTCATTGATTTTTTTTGGCTAAGAATGATGAAGCCGTTACCGGATTTATCACCGGACGCCACATTTTGTGCATCAAATATGAGCTTACCAACATCAGATAACATTGGTGTGCAATAAGGAGTTCCAATACATGATACTCAAAAATAAAAAACTTAAGAGCACTGCTACGTTAATTCAGGAAAATTACTCAAAAAAATAATTCAATTGTCTTTCACGATTCACATTGCTTCATCGAAGAATTTGCAATGCAAGTACATGGGAGGTAATCGGAACAGAAGACACCGGCTGAGTGATTTTCCGAGTTACCAACAACTTTATTACAATGGAGATACCCTGGCCGGGTGTGGTTTGTTTGGGAGTAAAGATGGTGTCATTTTGGGATCAGCTTGGGACTCAACTTGGATTAGTCTTCCCTGATTAGGTGAAGCCCAACACAGGTCCGTTTATTGTCCACCCTATATCCATCACGTTGGGCAATATGGAATTATTTTGACTCTAGACTGAATAGAATAACTGACACAAATTTTACATAGGATTCTGGCGGTATCTTCCTGGTCTTTGGTGCATGCTGTAACTGTAAGTAATATTCACCACAAATGTCTTTGAGAGATGTTGGTATAAAGATAAAACCACTCTCACAAATAACTCCTACAAAATATGATTAATGTCTAAACAAACGTCGTGGGGGTGAATGCCGCATTCTTTGACGGTGTGCTCCGCGTGGAAATTTTATGCAGGTTAACATGATTTTCTAAAAGGAAGAGAATGTTGAGAACAAATTTAGAGTCTGAATTTAAATCTTTTATTAGTTATGTGTTAATTAATTGTGTGATTGTCTTGACGGCAATATATAATGTCTTCCAATAGATTGCGCCCTATCGACTACGTAGAGCACTGAAAATGTTGATCAGCGATGATTACGGTGCAAATGGAAGTGCCTCCCGGCTTACGCACGCGCGCGCACAGAGAGAGGGAGAGGGATGTTAGTAATGGCCCAAACCGCCGCACATCATTTGCAACCTCGCCTTCTCTCTGTCTATCAAAGCTACCTCTACCACGATTGAAGAGTCTTTGACCCTCGTACATTAAAAATGCAATTTTTAATTTTCTCGCCCTGTTCCGCTTTACTGCAAAAGGTTGCTTCAATTCCCCGTTAGTGTAATATTTTGCACATTTTAAATTTCTTTTACTGCTTACTCATTATCCTCCTGGGCTCGTAAGTATAATGATCTGGATACATGGGACATTATTTATTTCAGTAAAATACACGGATATCTTTTCAAAAGCGTGGCGCGTATCCTATTTTAAAATACGTAACTAAAAGCTTTTATTCTAGGACAAATGTATGTTTTTCCCATCCTTAAGAAAAAAGGAAAAAAAGCGAAGGAAAGTCTCAGAACAAAAATGCTCGGGGCCAACCCTGAGATCCCCACAAAAAAAATATATTTATAATAACATGCGTCAATGAGGGATCGTAATATATATCATATCCCTATGATATATTACACTAGGCCTTTATCCAAAAATCAGAAGAGTAGTCCAAGTTCCAGTCTCAGTTCTCGCTCTTTCTTTTCCTTCCGGTTGCTAAATTTTTCAAACCATGTAATCCTCAGTGTCCTCCAATTCCCAATCTTGATGAGATCTCTCCTATATTTATACTTAATAAATTTGGATGGTTTTACACCTCCTTTTAACCAGAAAAGGAAAGAAAAAAATATTTCTCTCGGTATAATTAAATATCATACCATTCTATGGCAGCCAAAGAAAAATGATGGTCACTGCACCAGGGACGGTAGACGAAGGCTTACTTGTTGCATGGGCGCTGCTTATAATTCCATGTCCGTACGTCTCTGAAGCCCTTAAATGGCAAGTGTGCACAGTTATATAGAGGAGGAGCGATCATGTGAATCATGTTGAGGCTGCCTTTATATATATATATATATATATGCGCGCGCGAGAGAGAGTTGGCTGCATCCTTTAAAATTTCTGACAATAAAAATATATTTAGTAGACACTATTATTTTTTATAATTTTATTTCAGTCAACTATAACTCAATGCATCCTATAAATATAATATTATATTTAATATGATAATTTATAATATTATAATATATTAAAATATTAAAATATCAAAATATTATAATAAATTATTATTATATTATATATAATATGTGTTATAATATATTATGTATAAATTATATTTTATAATAAAATATTAATAATATTATTGGTAATATTATAAATATATATAATATAATATATTATTAATATAATATTATTATATAATATTATAATATAAATAATATATAATTAATATCCTAATTATTAATAATATTATATACAATATATAATTAATATTAATATAATATTAATAATAACATATTATGTATTATAATAATTAATATTTTATAACCATAAGATATAAATATATTATTATTATTGTATATTAATAATATATGTTATTACTTTTCTAAAGAGTTGTCTTGGGTCCAAAAAAAAAAAGTAACTTTTAAAAAAGTAGAAGTGAAAAAAAATTATTTCCATTTTTTTCATAAACAATGAAAGTTATTTTTAAAAATAAAAAGTAAAAACAGTGTAATGAATCATCTTTTATGTCTTTACTTTTAAAAATAAAAAATAGAAAATAAATGTGATGCCAATTAGGTTATTTATTTTTTACTTTCTTCTTTCTTTTTGCTGAAAAATAATAAAAACATCTTCAAATTTTTTTAAATTTTTTTTTTGATATTTTATAGTTGTATTTTTTAGAAAATTATTTTTATTTTTATCAATCAAATGCATTTCTATAAGTATTTTTTTGTTTCTTATAAAAATAAAAATAAAATACAAAACTCTACTCAGAAATTAAACGCACTCTTATTTTTCTCCTTTTTATTTTTGGAAAGATCAAAGACAATCATATTAAATAGATTCTTACATCTATCAAAATAATCATAAGCTAAGAATATTCTGTAAGCTGGTTCAAATAATCCAGCTAACATTGACGGAAAGAAGAGAAACCGTGTTGTTGTCTATGGTATCGTCGTTACTAGCAACTCTAATGAAGGACTTTCTACAAAAGCAGTGAGAGCTGGAACCCGCCGCATAATATACACACGATCACCTTCCTTAAAATATATATGTATACAAATTTCAGAACTTTGTACTCTGCACTGTCCTTTCAGCCTTCTTGGCTTTAAGTGCGTGAATTCTGACTTTTTGCGATCATTTGACAGATATCGATGAGTGCGATGATCCGCAAAAAAATCAGTGCAACGTGTCTGCGGTATGCATAAATACACCGGGAAGTTATCGCTGCGCTTGTCCGCGGGGAATGCTGGGGGATGCCGTAAAGAATGGAATCGGTTGCATCGCCGAAACTTCACTTCATGCGGTTTCGAGGGTTTCAGGTAATCTTTACTACTTAGCTGCTCTTTTAGAACTTTACGGTAGAAATAAACTTCAAAGTATTCACCATGCAGTAGTACATTATATCTATCAATAAATTTTTGAATTTATTTTAGTTTTTCAGTTCTTTTGTTCATATTTTCACTTAGTCTACGCAGAAGATTAGATTCATTTCTTATGCCCTTACGGACTTGTTTCGAGTTTTGAACGGTATCTAAAAATATGGTAACTGAACTAACTTTGATTTCAAATGATCTGAGTGGATCAATGATTTGGATGAGTTAATTTATAAATCAATATAAAAATTATAAAAATATATAAATATAATATAAAAATTATAAATATAATATAAATTAATAAAATATGATAAAGATTAAATAAATATTAAGCAAACCATCATTAATGTACAAAATATTAAATAAATATTATATAAATAATATATAATGTAGATAAAAATTCTTTTATAAGGACAATGCTAGAAACTATATGAGTTTGGATGGTTAACTATCTAAAAACTTGGGATAGAGTTAATAATTTATAATCGTTGACTTGGATCAGTAATATGATCCAAAAATTTGGAGGTTTTTAAGCATATGATCATGATGTGACACTTCAAACATTCTGGTTGGATCTAAAATGATAGGTGTAACTGTGAAATGGCAACCAAATCAAGGATCTAAGCATTTTTTCAGTTCAATCACAAGTGACTCAATTATAACTGACTAGCATAAAGCTAAAAATATAGAGAGTTCAGTAATTCTATTTTAATTCAAGCATGATTTTTATGAATTCTTCAAAATGACTTATGTTGTTACAATTCCATCTGCAATTTATTTTGGTAGTTATTTAGATTGGAACCATCTATTACTTTTATAAATTTTTATGAGTAGATTTAGGTCCTGTTTATGATTGCTTTTTTAAACATCCAAAAGCACCTTTTAGAGGGACAGAAAAGATACTGACATGTTTGATAATTTTTTTTTTAAAGCAACTTCTTGATTTCTTTAAAAGTTGAAAAAATTCTACTTTAGAGAAGCTCTAATTCAGAGTTTTTTTTCCAAAAACTCTACCTAGCATGTGTTGGAAGCTATTTTAATTAGACCTTAAATTATAGATTCAAACAAGAAGAACAATAATATTTAACATTATAATATAATAATGTAATATAACTATAATAATATAGCATAATGTAATATAATATCTTACATTCAAATATTATTTGAATTATAATACTATTATAATAATATTATAATATATTATAAATAAAATATAATTATTATACTTGTTTGAAAATATTATTATGATTATAATATATTATGTAGTGTAAAATAAGATGATATAATAATATTATAAAATACTATAATATAACATACAAATATAATATTATTATATTATATAACACCATAATTTTGTAGTATTATTATAATAATATATCACAATTTTGTGATATTATATTACTGGATAATGATGATCAAAATTTTAATAATATATTATAATATAATTATTAAATAATAATAAATAATATTTTATAATAATTTAATATTATAATCATTATTATATTAGAATATTATTATATTTTCTTGATATTATAATATATTATATTTTAATATTATTATATTATAGTTTTATTAGAATAATATATAATAATAATTTTTGATAGGTTAAACAGTTAAAAGTGTGATGCAATGTCTTTAATCATTTTTATTTAAAAAAACTTCCTTAGTTTTTACCAAATAGATGTTAAAAACTCATAGCATTTTGAAAATGTAGTTACTAAACATCTAATAGTTTTTTCTAAATACTCTACTTTCAAACGCTCTAACATTAAAAACTTTACTTTCAAAAGCTTTATTACCAATAGTTTCGTTAAGCAGGACCTTAATAAGTAGCAAACATTATATAAATACAAGTTGCAAATCTGAAATAACTGGTCTTGTAAGTATCGTAGTTGTACATCCTAATCAAGTTGATGACATTGTAGGACCTTTGCTCAAAGAATGTCTCAAGATTACAAAGTTTTTCTATCATCCTGCCTAAGTGCTAAATTGGAATTCCATGCATTGTTATCAAAACAAGTTTATTCAATATATTGACCATTTAGTTGTAATCTTTAGGTATCATTATTGGAGTTGGCATTGGTTTAGGCCTACTACTACTATTCATAAGCATTACTTGGCTCATCCGCGTGTTGAAGATAAGAAATGCAAAGAAGTTGAAGGAAAAATTTTTCAAACAAAACCGTGGGTTATTATTACAACAATTGATTTCTTCGAACAGAGATATTGCTGATAGGATGAAGATCTTTACTATTGAGGAGCTTCAAAAGGCAACCGATAATTTCGATAGAAGTCGAATTGTTGGTCAAGGAGGCCATGGCACAGTTTATAAAGGCATTCTTTTAGATCAACGGGTGGTTGCCATTAAGAAGTCTAAAATTATAATTCAAAGAGAAATTGATCAATTTATCAATGAGGTCGTCATTCTTTCTCAAATCAACCATAGAAATGTGGTAAACCTTTTTGGATGTTGTCTCGAAACGGAAGTCCCCTTATTGGTCTACGAGTTTATCTCCAAGGGAACTCTTTCCCACCACCTCCACACTCGAGAACTCCCAAGCTCGTTATCATGGGAAGATCGATTGAGGATTGCAGTAGAAGCTGCGAGAGCCTTGGCCTATTTACATTATGTTGCTTCTATAGCAATCATTCATAGGGATGTCAAGTCATGCAATATATTACTTGATGATAACTTCACAGCTAAACTATCAGATTTTGGGGGCTTCAAGATCTGTTCCACTTGATCAATCACGAATAACGACAGCCATTCAAGGAACTTTCAGGTACTTGGATCCTGAATACTTCCAAACTAGCCAACTTACTGATAAGAGTGATGTTTACAGCTTTGGAGTCATTCTTGTGGAGTTGCTAACGAGGGAAAGACTAGTTTTTCGCATAAGACTACATGAAGAGAGGAATCTTGCTACACATTTCCTTTCGCTATTAAGAGAGGATCGTGTCTTTGAAATTCTAGATCCTCAAGTTGGGAATGTGGGTAAAAGAAGAGAGCTTGAAGTAGTTATAGCCCTTGTCGAGAGGTGTTTAAGATTGAAGGGAGAAGATAGGCCCACAATGAAAGAAGTAGAGATGACACTTGAAGCTTTAAGAGGTTCCAAAAGGCAGCTCCGAGACCACAGGATTACTGAAAAGCCAAAAGAGACTGAGACCCTGTTAAAACAGCGATCAGCTGAAGTTAGTAGCAGTAGCCAGACGAGTAGACAATACAGCTTGGAGAAAGAATTTATTTTGTCATCAAATTTTCCTAGATAATTATGTTGATATTCTTATAATAACAAGTGTTTTTCATTTAAGAAATTTGAACCAAATACTTAGACTACTTGTATGTTCTTATTCTATTAGTCATTTAAGTTTTGAATGCATTTAAGTTTGATGGATAATGGGTTGAGTCTTTCAAAAGAATTTATTTTTTTTAAGAAAAATAGTATGAAAAGGGATTTTGATACTAAAATTTATTTAAAAATTTAGGTTTTTTTAATTAATTAATTTATTTATATAAGAAGGAGGGAAAGAAGGAAGGGAGTAAACTACACAAATTTTTATGAGGATCCAAAGAAATCATTTATAATATTATCCCAAAAAATGGCAGCTCAAGAAAATGTGCCAAACAATAAAAAGATGTAATAAGTGTAAAGCTGTTAATGGATATAGGTTGTCAGACTGTTGAGATACGGATTGTTAATGCCAGGAGATAAGTCTTTTCAAATTTAAAAATTCTTAGAATTTAAATTTTGAAATAAACTTTTCGAAGGCCGAGAAGAAGGAAAGAAAACATTACTTTAATACTATGAATCAAATGAAACTAAGCAAGCTGCAGCATTAACTGAAACTAAGCAAGCAAGATGATCCGGGATGGGCTCGAGCCTTGCTTTTGATTAGGTGAAACACAACGCAAGACCGTTTACTGTCAACTCCATCTCCAATACGTTTGGCAATCCGGAATTATAGCATAACGAGTTTAGACTTTAGACTGAATAAAATAACTGAAATAAATTTTACATTGGATTCTGGTAAGCATCTCCTGGTCTTTGGCGCAGGCTGCAACTGTATGCGACATTCACCACAAATGTCTTTGACTAATATTGGTATCAAAACAAACAACTCTCGCAAATAATCCCAACAAATATGATTAATTAATGATTCAATAATCGTGGTTGGAGGTGAAAGTCTTATTCTTTGATGGTGAGCCCCGCAAGGAAATTTGATACGGTTTCACATGATTTTCTAGAGAGAAGAATATCGAGAGCAAATTTAGAGCTTGAATGTAAATCTTTTATTAGTTGTATGTTAGTTAACTGTATGATTGGCCTGATATCAATATAATGTCTTCCAATGGATTGTGCTCTAAAAGAGAGGTCCGTGATCTCATATCAAGCAAAAGAAAAAATGAAAAAAGGGTTACGCTTCAATTGTGATAAAAAATTTAAATTAGGCCACCGTTGCAAAATCAAGCAACTATTTTTCATTGATGATAATTGATTCGATGATATATCTGAAATAGAGTTGAACAAAATCTATGAGAAGCAGTTGGACAATTTATCCTTAGAAATTTTCATGCATACTATTACGGGTAACTTATCTCCTCAGACAATGAGAGTAAAAATAGAATTAAAGAAGCAATCCATTATTATTTTCATTGACTCAGGTAACATTCATAATTTTATTCATCCAAAGCTAGTCAACCATCTTAATATTAGGTGGTCAAACAGCAAGTTTATGAATGTCATCGTGGCAGATAGTATATCCATACAAATCCAAGGTACATGTGACAATCTCACTATACAAGATTTCAAATTCATACCGAATTTTCATATGTTACCTCTTAAGGGAGGTGATATAATTCTTGAGGCACATTGGCTTCTCACTGTAGGACAAATTTTATGAGATTTCTCTAGGCTTCTTATGCAATTTAAGATTTAAGAGCAAAAATATATACCGAAAGGTTTAAAGATTCGCAGTAGCTACGTTATAAAAAAGATGGAGGTTAAAAAAGCTTCTTCTATATACTTGTATTCAATAAATGAAAGTGGGTAGCTCTTTATGAATTAAGCTATTAGAATCAGTCGAATAATTCTTCTACCATATTATTTGGATACTCTACTTAAACCTCTTCGTTAAAACTGAAAGCAAGCTCAAAACCTGATAAATGTGTGATCATACTTCAGTATCTTCAAATTCCAAAAACTAAATGTCAGCTCTCTGATTCTTGATGTCACAGGCTCTCTTGACCATCTCCACCCTCGACCTCTCTGTAAGTATTCTCAAGTCCTTTCTCTTCGTATGTTTGCTCCTTTGCTTTCCTTATCTTGTGAGAATACCTAAATAGGTGTCATGGAGTTGGAATCTTTGTGCAGATTTCTTCCTTCTTGGTGATATGAATCTTTGGATTTGTGATTCTTCTGCTCAACTTTTGTCTTTGAACTAAAATGGGACTGCATTCTGAAACAGTTTCATTTAATTTTTCACATATTTTACATGCCCTCTTTCTTGATTGTGTCTGGTTAATAGTTTTTGATAATAGAAAAATATGCTTTTCCAAAAAGTTCTTTTAGGGCCTGTCGACTCTTCATTTAGGATTAATGTTCTTAAATTTTTGACCCTTTCCTCATCATTCTTAATGCATGAACAGTGGATTAATTTGGTTTCCAATGTCCTTGGTATATTAGATGAGTGTCGTTTGGTGTGGAACGTTTTTTTGCCTATTCTGTGTTAGAAACTAGTTTCATTAGAAACATGTGGCATCCACCATGTAGGTGATAATTACATAGTGGATCTCACCGTATTCCTAATTTATCTATGGCACATTAAAAGTTTGGTGTGAATAAAAGGTGGAGTTAGGTTGGAGAATGGAAAGGCATGCAGACAATTTAGGCTGTATTTGGTATCACTGGTACTTCTATTTTTTTAAAAAAGAATAGAAACAAAAATTTGTTTCTATTTTTTTCTAAATTTCTGACGATGGAAATATGTTTGGTCATCATTGTTGTTTTTATTTTTTAAAAATAAAAGCAGAAGACATGTTTGGTAAGCAAAAACTAAAAATTTTTACGATGAATGGCAATAGGCCTTGCCCCTATCCAACAAGTTAATACCTTAAACTAATTTGAAAGCCTCCTCATAGGAAACATCGAGCTCCTCCTCCTCATGGGTGATTTACTTTAGATATATTGGGACCTGGTGGAATGAATTTGATTGTAGACGGTCAGGTATTGAAGATCATAGAAGAGAGTCAAATCCCAAAAGGAAGGCTACCATGGATGATGGAGTAATGGAGAGCATAACGAGGAGAAAGAGAGAAGCGAAGGAGGTAGAGTTGGTGTGAAATTACTAATGCCAATGGTGCTATATGGAGGAAAAGGGGGTTTGAAAAAGGTAGAAAAGAAGAGAAAGAAATTACGAGAGTTTGGATGATACTGATTTCATGGTTAAAAAAAGTTATTTTTAAAAATAGTGAAAGTAAGAACCTTTTACTTTCACTTGTTTCATAAATTTTAAAAGCCATTTTTACAAATAAAAATAAAAGAACTAAACATATTTTTTGTATTAGATTTTGTGTTTTTACTTTTAAAAATAAAAAAGCAAAGGAAAAAAGGGATACCCAATGTGGCTTTAGTTTCTTGGGCATTTTATTTTTATTTGGTGGCAAGACGGTCAAGATTTAAATGACTGGACCCTTTGATTTGCCTTGTAACTTCAATTTCCTTGCTTTAACACTTTTAGCTACTCTTATCTTTATAATTTTTCTTTATAAACAGTGCAAATTATTGAATTGCACTTTGCTTGTTGCCATCGTTCAAAATTTAAGATTTACATCATAATCTTCATTTTATGAGGTAAAGCTGAAGAATATGCAAGAAAAGCTAAACCATATCCATCTTAGGAATAGATCAAACTGAAGACCTACCTGCATATAATGTGAACCACACCATGCTGCCCTTGAATCACGACGTCACATCAAGAGGGTGCTTTCTTTGTGATTCTTCAGCATGTGGACATAATATGGTTACTTGTATCTAAAAATCTATCAACTCTGAAATTTTGGGTAGATGTTTGAATATATTTTAGACCGACCTTCATGTCTCTTGTTAAATATTGGTGGTCATTATTGCGGGGTTTTTCACCTACTGTCCAGATCCTCAATAGAGTTCTGACTAATAATAGAATGCTTCGAAGCCTTACCCTTGATTGTGCTCGGCTAGATGATTCTTCAATCAAAGTTTTTGCCAAGGAACATCTCCAAGAACTTATTTTGTTCAAGTGCTTCATGTTCTCTTCACATAATCACAGCCATTGGCGGAAAGTGCCCCAATTTGAGGTGTGAAACTTAGTCTCATTGACTATATGAAATCATTGAATGAAGAACTAATTCTGATTGTTTTGTCTTTCCTAAAAAATAGAATTGTAATTATTTAATACATTAGGAGAAAGTTGATCCCTGAACATGCTATAGTTTGGTTGTTCGCTTATTATAATATAATCAATTAAAGTGTGAGTTCTGGATTTTAGGAAAGTGAAGTGTACAGATTTTAGTTCAGGGTTCAATCCTTCTCTCTATGGACATAAAGCATCACTAAGCCTTCTGCAGTGCATGGCTAAAAAAGCAGGATGTACAGATTTTAGTGGACTAAAGGAAGAAAGTATATATCTGACTGCAGCCATTAAGGATCTGGGTGTGGAGAACAAAAATAGAGGAGATCTTTGAAGTTGTGTCGTTTTAAAGGTGCGCAGTTCATTATGTGCAAGGCTATCAAAGTGAAGTGTTTCTAGAAGGTTCTCAACTTTTATGATAAGTGGTATAGCAAATAGGAAAATAGACATTATAGATTCTTATGAACTCATGATTAAGTAGGGAAGTCAAACAATTTCTCATGTTTATTTCCTACTCATGTTATTTCCTACGGTGAATGTGTATTTCTTCAACTGATCAAACTAGCATAAATCATAGATAATGATGTTATAAAAACCTAGAAAAATATATAATATTCCAATTAGAAATGCAGCTAACTTGTGGGTTATCGAAAACAAAGCAAACTTGTGAGCTTTCAAAATTCTGACCAACCTCTGTTTCTGATTGAATAAAAATAAACGCTCTAAAAATTCACAATTGAGTTAACTGTCATCAATGTGGAAGAAATGTATGTGAAGAACTTTTGTCAGATTTGGATCAGATATGAAGTCTAATATTTTGACTGACATGTTGATTTAGAGTTAGGTGAATTTATTTCAGTTTTGCTGTATAGCATGATATTCTCTCTTCTGAGGAGTGTTTTTTTTTTTTCCATCTTTGTTGTATATATTATGATTTTGATTCATGGGATGTGAATCATCTTAAGAAATACGACAAAATTAAGGGCCTTTTCCACTATATGAAGAAAGGAATTCTATGCTTTCTAGCAACTGACCACATGCAATGCATGTGTAAGGCAAAATATAAAATTTTAAATTATATTAAATGTAAACTATGAAAGATAAAATTAAAAGTAATAAGCTTTTTCCCTCATCTGTTTGCAGCTGTTTCTTTTATTTTCCATATTTATCTACTTTCACAAATATTGTAATTAAATTTGTCCTTCTCTGTTTGCATCCTTTTTAGTTTTTCTAATTTATTTACTTTTATAATTTTTTATTATGATATTATCCTTATTTCTATTACATTTTTTCTACTTGCAGCTAGAATTTTCAATCTTTTCCCTTTTTGTTTCCTTTCACATTTTTTTTTTTTTTTCAATTATGACTTTGTCCTTACATGCATGCACTTCCTTTATTTATTTTTTTTCTTATCTTGTTGGAAGCCAGGGTTTTTGATTTGTTTATTTATTTGTTTACCTCTAGAATTGCAACTAGGTGAAATCTCTTTATTTATTTGCAACTAGAATTTTGATTTTTTTTTTTCCTTCTTCGTACAGAGAAGATTGTTAATTTAGCAAATCTAGAAAGAATGAGTATATTTTCAGTATAAAAAATGAATGGATTTAACCTGCCACTTGATAATTACAACCTTATGAAATGGTGATTGCAAGGCTTGCACATGCGATGCGTATCATATGTGCCTGCTCAACGATCACCATTGGTTTCGCAGTTTCTCTCACCCATATTGGTGAGGCAAAGCACTTTAAAAAAAAATGATAGACTGAATATAAACAAAAAATTCCCTAATTTTGAAACTGTTGCTTTGATATAGTATAGATATTATGAAGAAAAGAGGGCCACCACCACATCGTACACAATTGAAATACAAAGATACAGATGATTTGAAGCATCATGAAGGGAACAAAAGAAACCCTCCATATTATATGGAATCATACAGAATGACCGTAAGATATTTGGTTTCTCCAATTGGAGAAAAAGAAAAAAAAAAAATGATTGCAGTCAACTTCCGTAGGAATCTTGCTATTTATTCGAGATCGGTTCAGCAGTTGTATTGCAATAATTTTGTCAAATACTAAATATTTTATTAGCAGGAGCAATGATGCTTGACTCCATGTTCCCTTATGCTATTGCACGAACTTGTAAAGCATGGGCTATTTGCATCCATAATGCGAACTCTTTCTTGTCAAATTACTATGATAAAATTATTGACTTCTCTTATTGAACCGAAAAGTTAAAACTGATGGCATAAGTTATTCCAAACATACTTGAGAAGGTATATAATTTTATACAAAATGCAGTGGTTGGAGTCACTCGATGTTGTTCGATGACTTTATTTCATCATAAAATGAGTTGGCCTAGGGCCCAACTCTGTAAAATCTTGAGCTGGGCAGGCTCCACAGGCCACTAGGCCATGATCAGCTCTCCGTACAAGGTACTTTATTTCGGATGGAGAAGGTTAGCGATGGTCAAATTTCATTTGGATCTCTAGAACAATTTGCATCATCTATTATAAAAAAATTATGATAAATGAAAGAATTTAACTATAGACCAAAGGTCTTGACATAAGTGAAGTTGTTTTAGACTAAGTTGAGCAAATGGTTGCTGTTTAAGGAGACGCTTTAATAAGCATGATGCAACTTTATTATGGCAGTAGGATGGGCAGAGTGCTTAAAAGCCATCGGCTCTGCGAGCTGTAGGTGGTCATATGGAGCCGCATATCCTCCTTTTCCGGTTATTTACTCCACAAACCAGGAGCTCAGACATGTTTAGCATTTGTTATTCGGATTGCACAAAAAAGGTTTTGCAGTACTGGTTCATGTTGCACTAGAACAGCGGCATAGATATGGGTGGTAACAGCCGTAAACACTGGAATTTGGATTGTATTGCTAAATAGATGCTATTCCACCAGGCACCATCATGGCAAAGGTATAGAAACGACTGAATGGAAGAAGTACTGAGGTGGGATCGAAGCACTGATGACCCCCACCTAGAAGCATCTTGGAGTCCTGAAGCTAGAAGCATCTTGGAGTCCTGAAGGGCTATTAAGTCAGTGGCAATCTGATTGCTTCTAAAGGAAAAGCTCCCCAACGTAACAGCGAAACTTTTCCAACATAACCACTGGACCTACTCATAAACACAGGTTGCGGAAAGGTTTCAGTGGCCATGGTGGAAGCGTCCAAACTGCAGCCCTGCTTACTGGCAGGTTTTAGTAACACCATCCAGCACTTGATGGAAGGTTCTTTGTTCATCAGATGGGTTTCAGCATATGTTCTGGCGGATACTCCAGAATCGGATGTGGTAGGTTGGGCAGAATCAGCGGCAGATTGCTTTGCCCAACGGACCCGGAATCACCTACGCTACAAGTAGGGAACTTAAAGAAACCACCAGCAGCGAAAGGCTTAATTTCAGTGGTTGCATCAACTGTTCCGGTTCAAGTTAAAGAATATTATATAGATTTTTTTTAAAGCATTAATCAAGCCAAATCTGAAGAAGTATTGCAGCAGAAGGGACCTCCTGTGAAGTGCTACACATCTCAAAGCCCCTCTGTATTGCAGAACACCTTGACTTTTTTCTTTTCCATTTTGTTTTTCCTTTGACAGCCTGTCTGAATGCAGATCTTCCTGGACGAAAAATAGCATGATTTTAGACTGCAGAAGTGGGCAACGGTATCTGACAACCATAGATGGGCAACTATCATGGATTGAGAGGAAGGTAACGATGTTTAAGTGTAAACCCCCCCTCCCGTTAGGCAATTTTTTAAAATTTAAGCGGCGTGGGTGCGCGACACGCGGCGCGCTGCATGCGCGCCAGCGCGCGCGCCCACGCGCGCACACATGGAGGTGCAGGGGAGGGCTCAGCCCTCCCCTCGCTAAAAGAAAAGAAATTACAGGGGAGAGGACTGAAGCCCCTCCCCCTGTCTTCTTCCTCCCTCCTGTCACTGTGTCGCCCTCCGCTCGTCCCCGCCACCTCGCCGCCGTCCGGTAAGCCCCCCCCTTCACCGGCGAGGAGAGAGAGAGAGAGAGCGTGAGAGTGAGGGAGAGGGCCGCAGGAGGCCCTCCCCTGATGCGGGAGCCAAGCGGGCTCCCGCGCTTGGTTCGGGCCCGGTGGCGTGCCCGCCGGGCCCAGTCCTTGGGCAGTAGCCCCCATCGGCGCCGGGGCAGCGTCCGGTGGGGTCCGGCCAGCCGGGGGTGGCCGACCGTGCCGCTAGCAAGGAAGAACGGGGGAGGGCCGTTCCACGGCCTGCCTTCTTGTGGGTTCGGGCCGGCGGCGTGCCCGCGGGCCCGCCGGGCCCCGAGCCTTGGTCGGCGACCCCCGCCGGCGCGCCGAGGCGCATCCGGCGGGGTCCGGCCGGCCCGCGGTGGCCGGCCGGGTCGCCGGCATGTCACGAAGCAACGGGAGAGGGCCGAATGGCCCTCCCCGCGCGGGAGCCAAACCGGCTCCCGCGTTGGTCCGGGCCGGCGGCGTGCCCGCCGGCTCCGCCGGGCCGGGCTCGGCCGGTGGCCCTCACCGGCGCCGGGCGGCGTCCGGTGAGGTCCCGGCCGGCCAACGGTGGCCGGCCGTGCCGACGGCACGGTGTCGAAAGAGGAGAAGAAAAGGAAGAAGAAGAAGAGAAAGAAGAGGAAAGAGAAAAGGAAGGGGCTGGCCGTCGGCGGCGGCCGTGCCCGACCCTCGGGGAGGGCCGGCGGCGGCCCCTAGGCCGCCGGCCACCAGCTCACCCCTGGTTCGGGTGAACCAGGGGTGAAGCGAGGAAGAGAAAAAAAAAAAAAAATCGGGGCGGGCGGGTTCGGCCCGATCCGGTGCCCCTTTGGGCTGAATTTTTGGGCCCCAATTTGGGCTCGGCCCAATAAAAGAAAAATATGGTCGGGATCAGCGTTGATCCTAGTTTGTCGGAGAATTTTTATCTCCCCATTTGGGCTTCTATATTTGGAGATATTCAAGCCCCAAGTTGGGCCCAGGATTAGATTGGGTTAAGTATAGGAGTCAGTTTGACATCCAAAAATTGAAATTTAAAAATCTGAAAAATTATGTTGTAGGTACCCAGAGATCCCTACAGCTGATTTATGCTTTTGGATTAGCGTTGTGAGGTAAGTAAGCCAGTTATAATGATTTTTATTAAATCATTATTAAATTATGCCATTATTGAAATAATGAATTGATTTATAGTATTATTTGAAAAATGATAGTTGTGGTACCACATTTTCGTAAATGAATATTTGACTTGATTATTGTTAATTTTGATGAATTAAATTGACATTTGATACATGCATCTAGTTGTTACATGATTATGGAAAATTACCAAATTTTGGTAAAACATGAAAAGTAAATTGATACATGTTTGCTATTATGCGAATAAATGCTATTTGTGATTGTGATATTATATGTCGTCACGGTCCACGCTACATGTTACACGACTCCGGGACCCACCTCCACAGGGGGAGTATGTGGAGAACACACATCCTAGGGATGTGCTGTGACAGGATATAGCATTAGATGCTAATTGACTCCGGCACCCTTCCTCCACTGGGGGCGTACAGGGAGGTTACACCCTTGTGATGTTATTACGTAGATGTGGGACATTAGTATGAAATGAGATTTACAGTGATTTGAAATTGAAATGGTATTTTGAAATATTATTTCATATTAATTGCTTCCAATTTATTCGAATATGAGTTTTGTACAATTCTATAATATGACGAAATGTTTTTAAATTGGAAGCATGACATGTATTTGACTTGATAAAAAAAAAATTCTTATTTGGCTATAATATGTAATAGTAGGCTTACTTACTGAGTGTAAACTCATTAAATCTTACAATGTTTTTTCCAGAGCCACAGAATTATCAGGGGCAACAACAGGGGTAATTGGGGGTTTCTTGATGTAAATTGATTTTATTTTGTTATATGTAACCCCATTTGGAATAATTTTGGAACTTTGGTTTGTTGCCCAACATTACATAATTTGTATATGAAGGATTAAACTTTGTATATTATATAGGGGTTGACTCTCCTTGTTTATAATTGATATTGTATTGGATGCCTTGCATGCCTGGCACGCGGCGGGCTGTCACCCCTGGGCCACCACCAGCTGGGTCCGGGGCGTGACATTAAGATTGAAATAATTCTAAAACTTGGGAGGATCCTCCGCCAAACTTTGAAATTGATAACAGGCTCCTCGGGTGCAGATCAGCATTTAGCAGTCCAAACCTGTCAGGCAACATTTTCACGATAACCCAATTAAATCTAATCAGGAACTGTCAGCAGGCAAACATCAACCCCATTACAACTCTTCCTTGTTTTGACCAAATCCTAAAATGTACGATTAAGGAGCAGTCGTCATGGAGATGAACAAACGCATGACAAATTTCGTTCCTATTTCTTCAAACTTCAATCCTGCCTTAAGAAAAAAATAAATGGAATTTCAGTTTGCAAAACATTCCATAGTTTAAAATGCATGAACCGAACTTTGTGATAGATCTTCGATGTACAAACAAATTTCAAAAACAAGGTTAAAAACTTGATCCTTCTATCTGGAGGCATCAATGGCAAAAATGGGAAAAGCATTAGGTTTGAAGCATATGATCACCCTCTTCTATTTTGTATAACAGAGAAGAAAATTTAACTTGAACCAATTGATGGCAGAAAAACTTCCAGACAGAGTGCCAGTAAAGCACACCAACTATAGGAAAGCAGTCCAGCCCCCCTTCTACCCCCTTCTACTTCGTCTTGTTAGAAAGAAGATAAGGAAGAGCATTCAAAAATAAATTTGAAAGAAGAATAATTTCATTCGACTCATGCCTTACAAATGAAGGCTTACAACCCTTTTATAGACTTAATGTGACTCTAGAAATTCCTTTATGTAACTCGTAACTCTTAACCTTTTATATTCCTAACTTATGACTCCTCATATTTTATAACTTATGGCTCTTCACATTTTATAACTTATAATGACTCTTGTAACCCTTGGCCTTTCATCTTCTTAATCTTGACTTGACTTTGACTCTCCAACTAGGATACTAGTTGGATGCCACATCATCATAGAAATTAAGTTTATTATCTAACACCCCCCTTTAAACATGATTCTTCTCCTCTATCAATTATTCCAAGCTTGACTTTTAATCTCTGAAAGATGTCAACTTTGAGAGGCTTGGTGAATATATCTGCTGCCTGATCTTGAGATTTGACATGTACAAGCTCGATCTCCTTATCCTTCACTTGCTCTCTTATAAAATGATATCGAGTATCAATGTGCTTGCTTCTTTCATGATAGATGGGGTTCTTGGCTAGTGATATGGCAGATTTGTTGTCAATAAATAATTTTGTAGGTTGCTTTTGTAGAAATTGTATCTCCTTCAGTAGCTTTCTTAGTCAAATTGCATGACAAACACCAGAGGAGGCAGCTACATATTCGGCTTCACATGTAGAAAGAGTAACAATTGGTTGCTTCTTCGAATACCATGTGAATGCAGTATCTCCCAAGTAAAATACATAGCCTGAAGTACTTTTTCTATCATTCAAGTCTCCTTCCCAATCGCTATCTGAATAACCTACCAAACAAAAATCTTTAGAAAAAGAATAGAATAAGCCTTGTCCAATAGTACCTTTGATGTACCGAAGGATTCTTTTAGCAGCCTTCAAGTGACATGATTTTGGCTCCTCCATATAACGACTCATAAGTCCAACTCCATATAATATATCCGGCTTTGTGCATGTCAAGTAACGAAGACTTCCAACTAGGCTCTTGAACATAGTAGAATCAATCTTTTCTGTATCACCATACTTTGTTAATTTTGTGCCGCATTCCACTGGAATGTTTGTTGGATTACAATCTTCCATCTTGAACTTCTTTAATATTGCCTTTGCATATCCTTCTTGCGAAATGAAAATACCCTTTTCAGTTTGCCTTGCTTTGTACTTCTCTATATCACCTTGTGCATTCTTTCTTATTTTGTATACTCATTTTACTTCAATTGCCTTCTGTCCGTTTGGTAATGTAGCTAACTTCCATGTATCATTTTTCTCAATAGCCTTGATTTCTTCATCCATAGCCTTCTTCCATTTGTAATCTTTAATAGCTTCTTCAAAATCTATAGGCTCACAATCAGCAAGAAGACAAACAAGAGTTAGATTATTTTGATTCTCTGTTACCTTATATATTTCACTTAGTCTTCTCATTTTTGTTCGCCTTGAACTTGGTTCTGCTGAGAATGAAGATGAGGATGAAGTTGGTGGAGGTGCTTGTAACTCTTTATTACTTGGTTGTTCTTCTTCTTCTTCTTCAATAAATGTGTTGGATTGCTTTTCCTCTTCTTGAAGACTCCAATCCCATGTGCCTTCTTCATCAAATTCAACATCTCTACTAACAACAACTTTTCTATTACATAGATTATATAATTTATACCCCTTTGAGCGGGCATCATAACCAATGAAAACATATTTAGTACTTTTATCATCAAGTTTAGTTCTCTTTTCTTCCGGTAAATGAGCATAAGCAATACTTCCAAAAACTCTTAAATGAGAAACATTAGTGTTGCCTAGCTAAGCAACCCAAGAGGGGGGATGAATTGGGTTCCTTTTAAAAATTTTAACCAAGATATGCAATATTTGCAAAGCTATAAGAGTGAGTGAGAGTGAAGTGCTAAACTTAAAATACACAGTAATGATAGTGGAAGGCACACACAAACACAAAGATTTATAGTGGTTCGGTGCTAACCCTTGCACCTACATCCACTCCCCAAGAACCCCTTGAAAATTTTCACCACTAATCATTCTCCAACGATTACAATATAGCTTACTCAGCTAGCTTCTTATTTCCAGGCATAAGGAAGCCTTTACAACCACCAATTAAGGGTTTGGCACACCCCTCACAAGTTTCAACCAAGTTGAAACTCAACAAGATACAATAAGAAACAAGTTCAGCAAGAATAGCTCCTTAATGAACAAATAAATACAATAAAGAGCACTTTACAGATTTGAAGCCTTTTTCCCTTAAATGAGCTTCACTTCTTTGAATGCTGAAGTTAAGAGCACTTGATGAAGCTTCTGGAGTGGTTGGTGGGAGCTTTGAATGGACTTCAATGGATTTTCAAACTTCAGCTACAGTGATTTTTGAAAACTGGAGTAGGCTGAATTTTCTTTGGATTTGTCTTGATAAATCTCTCTTTTTCTCACTTGTAAGCTTTCAAAAATCCACTTAACTTCTTGCTAATCCATCTCATTAACTTGTATTTATAGTTGGTTGAGGGATTGGACCGTTGGAATGGCCGTTTCCGAACGTTGAAATGTCAGAACTAGCCGTTGGGCAAGTTCCCAGGGTGTTAGTCGGCTCCAGAGCTCACTAACCTAAGAATTTCTTCTTCCTAGGCAAGGTTAGTCGGCTCTAGAGCCGTCTAACACCATAGTAGTCAGCTCTAAAGCCGACTAACATGAGTAAACCCACTGTTTTTCCATCAGAAGTCAGCTCTAGAGCCGACTAACATGGGGAAAAGCTCTGTATGGCCCCAGTAGTCGGCTTTAGAGCCGACTAACCCATGGATTTCTTCTGTAAACACTTCTTGACACATTTTTAACTTGATAACTTACATGTGGGTCGGCTTAGAGTTTCATTCTTCCATTCCAAGTTGTAGTAAAAGCCGTGGGAGTTGACTAATGTCTCCAAAACTTAAAAAATTGTTCCACGGACTTGGAAATCCATTGAATCAAGAAGGTTTGGTCTCACAACTTTCACTACTTGAACTTACTTTACTTGAGAACATTGCCAATCATCTGAGATTTGCTTAATCTGACCTTGAATCATCTTTCTCAGATCTTGGAACTCTCTCTCTTGAACCATAAACTTTTGGTGACTCTTGTATACCTGCAAATCACATTGATTTACATTAAAATCATCAGCAACTTAATTATTTTGTGATCATTAAAATCAATGCGGGGTCAACAATCTCTCCCTTTTTTATGATGACAAAATAATTAAGTATAAGATTAAAATGATAATTTAAAGCAATGCAGATTGAACTTAGCACAATGTTGAGATTATTTGGCTCATGTCAGGAGAAATTTTTAAGTTAGTTTCAAATGTAGGATTTGTGCCAAAAATCTCGAAAAGAGTGCCAAAAGTGAGAATATAAGTCAAAAGTTAAAAATTTTCATCCAAGTATTTCAAAAACAGTATGACATTCATTTTTCAAGTTTTAAATTCAAAGAAATCAGATTTTTGATGGGATTTAAAGTGATTTTTGACTCAAAAAGCTGAATTTTCAACAAAAATCTGAATTTTTCATGAAAGAGTTGAATTTTGTGCCAAAATGATTAAATTCAGTGCCAAATTCAAAAGTTATGTGCTGGGAATGAAGAATTATGCTAATAAACTTTGTCTTCATGCTGAAATTATAATTTTGATTCTACAAATTCAGAGTTTCGGCAGTTAAACCAGAATATGCCAAAGGCGTGCCAAAAGTCTGCATAGTGTGCCAAAATTTTGATTTTTGATGTCAGAATTTTTAAGAAAAGTTTTCAAATGAAACTCAATTGTTTTAAAGGAAAGTAAAATGAAACCAACAAGTTTTGTCTCCCCCTTTTTGTTGTAAAGTTTCAAAAAGACCATCTTATTCTTAATAGGTTAACTTTTGCTAAAAAATAGTTTTATATGATTGTATTCTTCTCCCTCTGAACATATGCTCGCATTGTTTCTTTTTGAAATATTTGATACTTATTGAAACATACTGAAACTTTTTGAAAGCTTGCTAAAGATGATGAAAAATTTTTGAAACTTGTTGAATCATGGTGAAAAAATATTAAAAATTTGCTGAAACTTGACAAGGAAGATCCTTCTCCTTTTTAAATGTGTGCTTATCCTTTTTAATCTTTTCTTGGGTTCATTCTTCCCCTTTTTATCATCAATCAAAAAGGAAGTGAACGATTAAGCACTTAATTTTATACATCTCATCCTTGATAGTTCAATATTGAAAATTTTTATGACAAGTGAAAGATCTCATATAGGAATTTTTATGACAAATTTAAAATGGAAGATTAACGTGGCACATTTCATAAGAAGGAAATTTTATACACAGAATTAAAAAAGAGGATTTCATTAAATATAAAATTTTATACATAGATTTTCATACATAAGAGTTTCATACATGACGAGCATCATAAACATTTAGTTGTAATACAAACATTTCAATACATAAAGATCCTAATACATTCTAAACACAACAAGATAACCTAAACTATTCCTCATCTGAGGATACAACAGAGGGCTGAGCTGAAGATCCAGAACCACGTCCTTATGGAGGAGGACGATAGGATGCATGTGGTGGCTTGGAGCGGGGGTGAGCAGATGTGAAGCCAGACTGAGGAGGTGGCTGAGCAGGATGGGTAGGTGGCTGAAATGCAACTGGAGCAAGTTGGTCACTGATGGTGGAGATCAAATGGTGAAGAAGACCAATAGACATCTTCAGTCTTTCAGATTTTCCATCAAAGGTCACAATCTGAGCTCTCAGCTGTCTCACTTCTTTAGCTACACAGGCTAACTCCTCAGAGTTACGGTTAGATTCAGATTCGTGACCTCTCATCTCATGCATCATCAGCCTTCAACTAATAACATTTACAGAGTGCTCCAGCCTGTCCAACCTCATCATCATTTGAGTCATGGTCTCATTTATAGTAAAAATGTGAGGTACCATAGTAAAATCACCTGTAGATGAGCCACTATCCCCTGAACTTCTGCTGGACAGAGCAAATGATATTTCTCTGACAATGTACTGTAGCTGATCCTGATTGAGCTCAATAGATGTCCTCTGGGGTGCTGTGGGCTCCTTAGGCTACTGCCTAGTACTTGGTCAAGCCTCCTCATGTGAGGAAGAAGATGGACCCTCTGCCTCAGCTGGCTCATCTACCTCTGCTTCTCTTCCTCTTTCTCTGGTTCACCGCCCATTAATATTTACAAAACCCATTTAGCGCAGAGAGTGTTCATTGTAGAAGTCCGAATGGTGTAGGTTGGTCGATTCTTCACCCTTCAATCTTACTCCAAAATGCTTAAAAAAATGGGTGAGAAGCATACCATAGGAAAGAGCAGACCTATCTCTGTTGACTGTTTCTCTCCACACAGTCAACATCAACTCAGAAAAATCATAGGGGATGTCACTGACAATGTGGTACATGAGGATGTTGGCCTCCAAACGAATGAAAATTCTGGAGATTATATGATGGAGCAATCTCATTTCCACATCTAGGATGTTGGCCTCCAAACGGTCTACACCCTCTCCATCCTCAATTCCTAAGATAGTCTCAATCCTGTGGACTCTATCCTCAGGAGAATCCTCACAAACTCCACCAATAGGGATTCTCAAAATATTTCCAATGGAGGCACGGTCCAGCTCAATATTAACCCCTTTTACAATGGAAGAAGCAGAGGTGAAATCAATAGAGAAATTCTGGTAAAACTTTCTTACCAATTTTGGGTAGATTGCAACCTCTGTCTTGCATAAGAAACTCCATCCCCTTTGTTGAAGCATCTGCCCAATATTGAACCGTTCCTGGGCAAGGAATCCAAAATCCACGATTTTTCCATTTGAGATAGCTCTTGTGGACAAAGATTGGATGCCAAAGAACCTTGAGGGAGAGGGCACGACAGGGGCTTGTACGCTTCTCTCGTAGGAGCTCTCCGGGGCTTCATCTTGCCGCATGCGGGGGATCCTCATCCGTAGAGCCATGGAGCTGGGGCGCTAGATCTGGAGGGAAGAAGGGATCTAGAGAGGGTGGAGGGAGGGATTTAGAGGGTTCTAGGCTTTGGGGAAGGGTTTTGAAAGTTTGGAGAAGAGATGAGAGTGAGGGAGGCCAAGAGGCATTCGGTCTCTCTTGTAGACCGAACATCTCATGGAGTTAGTGGGCTCCCATGTCGACTAACTCCATGTTAGTCGACTCCCCAGTCGACTAACATGGGGAGCAAGACGCCTGGCCCCCAAAAAATTCAAGAATTTTCACTAAAAATAATTTTTACAAGCTATGCATGTTATGAGATCTTGAAGAGGGGTCAGTTGGGCTAATTATCATGATTTTTAATATTTAAAAGCATGTCCAAAAAAAATTTAAAAAATTAATCTATGTAGCTGACTCATTCTGATAGAGGGTCAAACATGCCAAGTTCTCTTCTAATTTCATAAAATTTATTTTCATCAAGGGGTTTTGTAAAAATGTCAGCTAATTGCTTGTCAGTACTAACAAATTCAAGGATTATATCTTCATTTTGAACATGATCTCTAATGAAGTGATGTCTAATTTCAATGTGTTTGGTCCTAGAGTGCTGAATTAGATTTTTAGTCAAATTAATGGCACTAGTATTGTCACATTTTATGAGAATGTCTTTAAGTTTAATGCCATAATCTTTTAGTTATTGCTTAATCCACAAGATTTGAGCATAATAGCTTCCAGCAGCTATGTATTCAGCCTCAGCTGTAGACAAAGCAACTGACGTTTGTTTCTTGCTAAACCATGAGATTAAGTTAACTCTTAGAAATTGGCAAGTTCCACTAGTTGATTTTCTATCAATCTTACAACCAGCAAAATCGGAGTCTGAATAACCAATCAAATCAATAGTGGATTGCTTAGCATACCAAGATTTTTAGTTCCATTTAAATATCTTAAGATTCTTTTTACAGCATTTAAGTGTGTTTCTCTAGGATTAGCTTGAAATCTAGCACACATGCATACACTAAATAAAATATCAGGCCTACTAGCAGTTAAATATAAGAGACATCCTATCATGCCTCTATAAAGCTTTAAATCTACTGATTTACTATTATCATTTAAATCAAGTTTGCAAGATGAGCTCATAGGGGTACCGGCACATTTAGAATTCTACATGCCAAATTTCTTCAGTATTTCTCTTATATATTTGCTTTGGCTAATGAAGATTCCATCTACATTTTGCTTTATTTGAAGTCTGAGAAAATAGTTGAGTTCACACATCATGCTCATCTGAAACTCTCCCTGTATGAGCTTAGCAAAGTCTTGGCACAAGATTTCATTAGTGGCACCAAAAATGATATCATCCACATAAATTTGTACAATAAGCATATCATCATTTTTTCTTTTTATAAATAATGTAGTGTCTATATTTCCTCTAATAAAATTGTTACTTATCAAGAATTTGCTCAATCTATCCTACCATGCCCGGAGTGCTTGTTTCAAACCATACAAAGCTTTGTTCAATTTAAACACATGGTTTGGATGTTCATGATTTTCAAAACCGGGTGGTTGTCTACATATACTTCTTTAGCAATATATCCATTTAAGAAAGTACCTTTAACATCCATTTGAAATAATTTGAAGTTTATGAAGCATGCAAAAGCAAGTAATAATCTAATAGCTTCTAATCTTGCAACTGGAGCAAAGGTTTTATCAAAATTAATGCCTTCTTTCTGATTATAACCTTTAGCTACCAATCTTGCTTTATTTCTGATTATGTTTCAATGCTCATCCAATTTATTTCTGAAAACCCATTTAGTGCCAATTATGGGATAATCTATTGGTCTATCAACTAGGATCCATACGTTATTTCTTTCAAATTGATTTAATTCTTCATGCATTGCATTTATCCAATCAGGGTCATTTTTAGCATCATCAAAACATTTTGGTTCAATTTGTGAGACAAATGCTAAATGATTATATGAGGACCTAGTTCTTACTCCTTAAGATGGACTACCAATAATAAGTTCTTTGGGGTGATTGTGGACATACCTCCACTCCTTTTTCAATTCATAAGTACCTTGAGGTTCAGCTTGTTGGATTGTTTCAATGCTATCTTCCTGAATGCTTTGTTCATTTGATCCTTCTTTCTCCTTTAGAGTAATGTCTTGCATTCTTTCTTCAAGCAAACCTGTATCATCAACTACATCCTTCTTCCTTGATGGAAGTTCATTAGTTTCATCAAATACCACATGAATAGATTCTTCTACCACTAATATTTTCTTATTAAATACTCTATAAGCTCTACTATTGGTAGAATATCCAAGAAAAATTTCCTCATCAAATTTTGCATCAAATTTATCAAGATTTGATTTGTCATTATCTAGAATAAAGCATTTACATCCAAAAATATGAAAATACCCTATGTTTGGTTTTCTACCTTTCCAAAGTTTATATGGGTTCTTTTTCAAAATAGGTCTTATTAGAGCTTGATTCAAAACATAACATGCTGTATTGATTGCTTCAGCCCAAAAGTATTTTGGGAGATTGCTTTCACATAGCATGGCTCGGGTCATTTCTTCAAGGGTTCTATTTTTTCTTTCAACTACACTATTTTGTTGAGGGGTTCTAAGTGCAGAAAAATTATGGTTAATTCCTTTTTCATACAAAAACTTTCAAAATGTTAATTTTCAAATTCTTTTTCCATGATCACTTCGAATAGATGCAACTTGAAGACCTTTTTTATTTGTTGTTTTTCTAAAAAATTTTAAAAATACAGAAAAAGCTTCATCTTTGCTTGCTAAGAATAAAACCCAAGTAAAATGGAAGAAATCATCAATGATTACAAAACCATAACCTTTACCACCTAGACTTGTGGTTCTAGTTGGTCTAAATAAATCCATGTGTAAAAGTTCGAAGGGCATAGAAGTTGAAATCACATTTTTGGATTTAAATGAAACTCGAGTTTGATTTCCAAACTGGCATGCATCACAAATTTTATCTTTTTTAAAACTTAATTTTGGCAAACCATTTACTAAATCTCTTTTGATTAGTTTGGAAAGCAAATCCATGCTAACATGAGCAAATCTACGATGCCATAACCAGCTAGAATCATTAAATTTAGAATTCATGGCAACTAGACATTCAATATTTTGGTCATTAAGGTCATTTAGATCTGCTATATAAATATTTTCATGCCTATGACCAATAAATTTTATGCTATCATCAGCAGGATTTGCAAGCAGATGATTCAAAGATGACTTTAAAACCTTTATCACATAATTGACTAATGCTTAACAAATTATGCTTTAATCCATCAATAAGAAGAACATTATCAATAAGAGTATGGGAAGTGATACCAATTTTGCCAATACCAATGATCCTTCCTTCAGCATTGTCTCCAAAAGTAACCACTCCTCCATCCTTAGCTTCCAAAGTGATGAATTGAGATTCATCACCCGTCATGTATCTTGAGCACCTGCTATCCAAGTACCATCTTCTCTTTGCATTTTGGGACACAAGACACATCTGCAACCACAATATCAAGTTATGTTTTTAGGTACTCAAGTTTTCTTGGGTCCTTTGAAGTTAGCATGAATGGTTCCTTTTGGAACCCAAATCTTCTTGATATTCTTGTTAATGTGGGAGTTACATGCATAGGCTTCATGTCCTAATTTTTCACATTTGAAACAAGTAATTTTTGAGAAGTTGTTTGGGGGAACAAAAATATTTTTTAAAAATTTCTGCTTCTTTAAAGGGTTATAACCTAGTCTAGCTTTATTAAAAATAGCCCTTTGGTTGTCAAGAATCATCTGCAATTTTGTGAAACTTAAAGTAAATTTGTCAACAATGGGTTTTAGTTTGTTAACTTCATTTTTTAAATTCAGATTTTTCTGGGTTAAAACAGAATTCTTATTTGAAAGTTTCTCTTTTTCAAAAACCAATTTTTGGACTTGATTTTTCAAATCTTTGTTTTTGCTGTCTAATTTTTTGAATTCAGCAAGTAAATCATAAAATGCATCTTGTAATTCATCAAATGTAAATTCAGTTTGAGAGTTAGAGATTACCTCTTCTTTACAAGCCATGGGCACAAGTTTGTTGTATCTTGTTTCTCATCCTCTGAACTTGTGTCATCACTATCACTCCATGTTGCCATCAATGCTTTCTTCTTAGCCTTTTTGGGACCTTTCTTTAATTATGGACAGTCAGCCTTAAAATGTCCAGGCTTCTTGCATTCATAGCATGTGAGAGGCTGTTCCTTATCCTTCTTCTTACTGAAGTCTCCTTTCAGCAATGGCCTTCTCTTCACTCCTTGTTTCTTCTTCCTCATGAATCTTCTAAATTTTCTTATGATGAGAGCAAGCTCATCATCCCCTTCACTCTCTTCTAAAGATTCATCACATTCATCCTTTTGATCTAAACACTTTAAGGTCATGGTTGTTCTCTTCTTGGACTCCTCCTCATCAATATGTTGTTTGACTTGAATTTCATGGGTCATCAGTGATCCCATGAGCTCTTATAGAGGAAAGATATTGAGGTCTTTTGCCTCTTGAATTGCAGTCATCTTGGCTTCCATGACCTAGGTAAAGATCTCAAAATTTTTCTCACTAGATCACTGTTAGTATAAGACTTTCCAAGGCTTTTAAGGCCATTCACAATATTAGTAAATCTAGTGAACATATTAGCAATGGATTCATTTGGTTCCATTTTAAACAGTTCATATCTATGCACAAGCATATTGATTTTAGATTCTTTCACTTGATTTGTACCTTCATGGGTGACCTCAAGTCTATCCCAAATTTCTTTGGCAGAAATATAAGTGGAAATTCTATTAAACTCATTTGCATCAAGTGAACAATATAAAACATTCATGACTTTAGCATTCAACTAAGCCATTTTCTTATCATGCTCATCCCAATCCATTTCTGGTTTGAGGATTTCAAGACCACTTGTCCTGAGAATGGGTGTGTGTGGACCATTGACAATGATACTCCATAAATCATAGTCAAGTGCTTCAATAAAAATTTTCATCCTAGCCTTCCAATATGTGTAATTTATGCCATTAAATAGAGGTGGTCTATTTGTGGATTGCCCTTCAGTCAACAAGGAACTCATTTGGGCTGCCATAGATCTTGGACTCTTTGTCGGTTAAGACAAATACAAGCAAGGGAACCTTGCTCTGATACACTTGTTGCCCAGCTAAGCAACACAAGAGGAGGGTGAATTGGGTTCCTTTTAAAAATTTTAACCAAGATGTGCAATATTTGCAAAGCTATAAGAGTGAGTGAGAGTGAAGTGTCAAACTTAAAACACATAGTAATGACAGTGGAAGGCACACACAAACATAAAGATTTATAGTGGTTCGGTGCTAACCCTTGCACCTACATCCACTCCCCAAGAATCCCTTGAAAATTTTTACCACTAATCGTTCTCCAACGATTACAACCTATCTTACTCAGCTAGCTTCTTGTTTCTAGGCACAAGAGAGCCTTTACAACCACCAATTAAGGGTTTGACACACCCCTCACAAGTTTCAACCAAGTTGAAACTCAACAAGATACAATAAGAAACAAGTTCAGCAAGAATAGCTCCTTAATGAACAAATAAATACAATAAAGAGCACTTTTCAGATTTGAAGCCTTTTTCCCTTGAATGAGCTTCACTTCTTTGAATGCTGAAGTTAAGAGCACTTGATGAAGCTTCTGAAGTGATTGGTGGGAACTTTGAATGGGCTTCAATGGATTTTCAAACTTCAGCTACAGTGATTTTTGAAAACTGGAGCAGGCTAAATTTTCTTTGGATTTGTCTTGATAAATCTCTCTTTTTCTCACTTGTAATCCTTCAAAAATCTACTTAACTTATTGTTAATCCATCCCATTAACTTGTATTTATAGTTGGTTGAGGGATTGGACCGTTGGAATGACGGTTTCCAAACGTTGGAATGTCAGAACTAGCCATTGGGGAAGTTCCCAGGACGTTAGTCGGCTCCAGAGCCGACTAACCTGAGAATTTCTTCTTCGCAGGCAAGGTTAGATACGGCTCCAACACCACGATAGTCGGCTCTAGAGCCCCCCGAAGTCGGCTCTATAGCCAGGCTAATATGGGGAAAGGCTTCATGTATGGCCACATAGGTAGTCGGCTCTAGAGCCGAGCTTCTTTATGGATTTCTTACGTAAAGCACTTATACGTGACACATTTTTGACTTGATAACTCACATGTGGGTCGGCTTAGAGCTTCATTCTTCCATTCCAAATTGCAGTAGAAGCCGTGGGAGTTGACTAATGTCTTCAAAACTTGAAAAATTATTCCACGGACTTGGAAATCCATTGAATCAAGAAGGCTTGGTCTCACAACTTTCACCACTTGAACTTATTTTACTTGAGAACATTGCTAATCATCTGAGGTTTGCTTAATCTGACCTTGAATTATCTTTCTCAGATCTTGGAACTCTCTCTTTTGAACCATAAACTTTTGGTGACTCTTGTATACCTGCAAATCACATTGATTTATATCAAAATCATCAGTAACTTAATTATTTTGTGATCATCAAAATCAATGCGGGGTCAATAATCTCCCCCTTTTTGATGATGACAAAACCATTAAGTATAAGATTAAAATGATAATTTAAAGCAATGCAGCATTGAACTTAGTATAAGGTTGAGATTATTTGGCTCATATCAGAAGAAGTTTTTAAGTCAGTTTCAAATGTAGGATTTGTGCCTAAAATCTCGAAAAGAGTGCCAAAAGTGAGAATATAAGTCAAAAGTTAAAAATTTTCATCCAAGTATTTTAAAAATAGTATGAAATTCATTGTCCAAGTTTTGAATTCAAAGAAATTAGATTTTTGATGGGATTTATAGTGATTTTTATCTCAAAAAGTTGAATTTTCAGTAAAAATCTGAATTTTTCATGAAAGAGTTGAATTTTATGCCAAAATGATTAAATTCAATGTCAAATTCAAAAGTTATGTGCTGAGAATGAAGAATTATGCTAATAAACTTTGTCTTCATACTAAAATTACAATTTTGATTCTAAAAATTTAGAGTTTCGGTAGTTAAACCAGAATGTGCTAAAGGCGTGCTAAAAGTCTGCATAGTGTGCCGAAACTTTGATTTTTGATGTCAGAATTTTTAAGAAAAGTTTTCAAACGAAACTCAGTTTTTTTAAAGGAAAGTAAGATGAAACCAATAAGTTTTGTCTCCCCCTTTTTGTTGTAAAGTTTCAAAAAGACCATCTTATTCTTAATAGGTTAACTTTTGCTAAAAAATAGTTTTATGTGATTGCATTCTTCTCCCCTTGAACATATGCTCGCATTGTTTCTTTTTGAAATATTTGATACTTATTGAAACATACTGAAACTTTTTGAAAACTTGCTAAAGCATGATGAAAAATTTTTGAAACTTGCTGAATCATGATGAAAAAATGTTAAAAATTTTCTGAAACTTGACAAGGAAGATCTTTCTCCTTTTTAAATGTGTGCTTATCCTTTTTAATCTTTTCTTGGGTTCATTCTCCCCCTTTTTGTCATCAATCAAAAAGGAAGTGAACGATTAAGCACTTAATTTTATACATCTCATCATTGATAGTTCAATATTGAAAATTTTTATGACAAGTGAAAGATCTCATATAGGAATTTTTATGACAAATTTAAAATGGAAGATTAACATGACACATTTCATAAGAAGGAAATTTTATACATAGAATTAAAAAAGAGGATTTCATTAAATATAAAATTTTATACATAGATTTTCATACATAAGAGTTTCATACATGACTAGCATCATAAACATTTAGTTGTAATACAAACATTTCAATACATAAAGATTCTAATACATTCTAAACACAACAAGATAACCTAAACTATTCCTCATCTGAGAATACAACAGAGGGCTGAGTTGAAGATCCAGAACCATGTCCTTGTGGAGGAGGACGATAGGATGCATGTGGTGGCTTGAAGCGGGGGTGAGCAGATGTGAAGCCAGGCTGAGGAGGTGGCTAAGCAGGATGGGTAGGTGGCTGAAATGTAACTGGAGCAAGCTGGTCACTGATGGTGGAGACCTAATGGTGAAGAAGACTAATAGACATCTCCAGTCTTTCAGATCTTCCACCAAAGGTCACAATCTGAGCTCTCCCGGCCTTTAACTCTCTGCACTTCTTCAGCCCACACGGAGCTAACTCTCACCGGAGTCACGGTTAGATCCGGATTTTGTGACCTCTCACTCTCATGCATCATCGACTCCTTCCACACTAATAACATTTACAGAGTGCTCCAACCTTGTCCAACCTCATCATCATACGAGTCATGGTCTCATTTATAGTAAAAATGTGAGGTACCATAGTAAAATCACACAGTAGATGAAGCCAACTTATCCCCCGAACCTGTACCGGCGAATGAGAGCGAGATGAGTACTTCTTCGAGCAATGTGCCGCGGTACCGATCCTGACTGAGCTCAATAGATGTCCTGCAGGGTGCTTTGGGCTCCTCGGTACATACACCTAGTACTTGGTCGAAATTCTCCTCATGTGAGGAAGAAGATGGACCCTCTGCTCAAACTCCTCGGTTGATTGTTCATGCTGCACTGCGCTTCTCTTTCTTTTCCTCTCAGTCACACACTTCCCATTAATCTTTACAAAACCCATTCGGTGCAGAGAGTGCTCATTGTAGAAGTCCGAATGGTGCAGCTTGGTGGATTCTTCACCATTCAATCTTACTCTAAAATGCTTAAAAAATGGGTAAGAAGCATACCATAGGGAAGAACAGACCTAGCTCTGTTGACTGTTTCTTTCCACACAGTCAACATCAACTCAGAAAAATCATAGGGGATGTCACTACAATGTGGTTCATGAGGGTCAGATCCTTCTCAGTGACCAGGTTGAAGCTACCAGTCCTACGAATAAAAATTCTGGAGATTATATGATGGAGCAATCTCATTTCCATATTTAGGGTGTTGGCCTCCAAACGGTCTACACCCTCTCCATCCTCAATTCCTAGGATAGTCTCAATCCTGTGGGCTCTATCCTCAGGAGAATCCTCACAAACTCCACCAACAAGGACTCTCAAAATATTTCTAATGGAGGCACGGTCCAGCTCAATATTAACCCCTTTTATAATGGAAGAAGCAGAGGTGAAATCAACAGAGAAATTCTGGTAAAACTCTCTTACCAATTTTGGGTAGATTGTAACCTCTGTTTTGCACAAGAAACTCCATCCCCTTTGTTGAAGCATCCGCCTAATATTGAACTGTTCCTGGGCAAGGAATCCAAAATCCATGATCCTTCCATTTGAGATAGCTCTTGTGGACAAAGATTGGATGTCAGAGGGCAACCTTGAGGGAGAGGGCACGGCGGAGGAGCTTGTGTGCCTCTTCTCGCGGGAGCTCTCCCGTAGGGAGCTTCATCTTGCCGCACGCGGTGAGATCCTCATCCGTGGAGCCATGGAGTTGGGGTGCTAGATTTG